>JANKKI010000592.1:0-85000 GCA_025175665.1 Cinchona pubescens
AAAGTGGTAGAGGGTGGGAATTAATTTTCTTTTATAATTTTTTTTTCTAAATCCTGGAATCGTGATGAGACCTCCCAATTCACTTGAGATTGAGAGTTACCAATTTTTTAGATATAATTCTAAAAATGCAAAATTCATACCTATTGACCAAGCAACATTTATGGGTGCCATTCCTATTCTCGATTACCATTCCCTCTACCCAAGCACCCCCTAAAATGTTAATATTGATGTCTTAGCTAAAAATGCTATTTGGATGAATATTTTGGATGAATGTGATGTGATGAATAAGACTCCACTGTACTTAAATTATGTTTTGTTCAAAGATAATTTATAGGAAAGCCCACTAAGATTTGTTTGTAAATATAAGGTTCAATTGCAAACAACCCCTAAAATATTTTTGTTTAAGATAACTTCATCTTTGATAAATAACTTTAAAACAAAACCTTTTAAATCCATAAATGATTTCACCAAAATTTAAATAATGCCCCAAAACATGGTATATGCAACATGCATAAACGAAACATTCCCAAAGAGAAGGTAGAAAGCATAAAAGTAAAAATTCCATACAAAGAAAGGAGATAAGTTATGTACTATCTGACATTGCAAAATTAAATATAATTTTACTACAAATTTTAGGAATTGATTTGAGCCAAAGAAAAATAAATGCATATATACAAACAAGAAGGGTAAGACATTTAGAAAAAAAGATAGGAAATAAAAGAGAAGTCTTCTAAAATTCTAAAATTCATACTTACATCAAGTAGTCTATATGCTTTAGAATTTTCAATATATCCGCAAAGATAATTTGAGCAAAAGAAAAATAAATGCATGTATACAAACTAGAATGGTAAGACATTTAGAAAAAAAAAAGATATCTAAATAAAGAGAAGTCTTCTAAAGTTCAAAAATTCATACTTACTCAAGTAGTCTATATGCTTTAGAATTTTCAATATATCCGCAAATATACTTTTATTTGCTCTTGATCCTAATTTAGTTCTTTTAGGATCAACTATTGCACAGTAAAAGGCTAGACAACTTCAAACTCTAAAATAACTTAGGTTTGGTCTTCATGTTTTCTATTTCTACTAATGTCCTATTATTTCTTTAGGCCAAACCATTTTGTTATGGGTTATATGGTGCACTATTTGATGTGCAATTATTTCTTTTCAGATTTGTATAGGAAGAAAACTCTTTAAGAAAATATTCACTTACTCTGATCATAACTTGACACATTTGATTTTACTTGCACTGTTTCAATCTACTTCAGATTTGGAGATTTTAAACTTCTAAAATGCTTGATCTTTAGTCTTTATCAAATAAACATATGTAGAATTAGATTTGTCATGTACAGATATTATGACCATTATTTCTTTTCACCTCTTGTTAACATACCATTCACTTCATGAATATCAGAATAAGTGATATCTAAAAAACCGTTATCTCTTTCTACATTAACAAAAGATTTCTTAGTCATTTTTCCTTGTATCCATATTTCGTATTTATTACAAGTATTTTGATTATAATAAACCAAACCATGTTAACTCCATAAAATTATTAACTCTAAAATTAACATGTCACTAAGTTACAATTATGGAGTTAAACTTTTCATGCACTCTTTTTTTAAAATTATTATTATTATTATTATTATTTGCAACAAGAAGAAAACTCTTTGAGCAAATACTTGTCTCCTCTATACCTCTTACTAGATGATTTTCCTTACAAGTTTATTTTCTACTTTAGCTTTGTATCTTTTAAACTTCTCAAATCTTTAGTTTTATCAAATAAACATATGTAAATCCAGATTTATCATCTACAAAAGTTATGATGTATTTCTTTTCACCTCTTGTTAACATACGATTCACTTCATGAATATTAGAATGAATGATATCCAAAAGATCATTTTCTCTTTCTACACTAACAAAAGATGTTTATTCATTTTTGCTTGTATCCTTATTTAACTGTTTTACAAGCATTTTGATTATAATAAACAAAACTATGCTTAGGCATAAATTTTAAAGTTCTAAAATTAACATGTATCTAAAAAAATTATGTTTTAAAGAAAGAAACTCAACAAAGTAAGAAAAAACAATGCTATATTTAATACTTAGTTTAATCATTCTATTAAATAAGTAATCCTTACCCACAAAAAATCCCATTCTTGGTTAGGCTCAATTTTTTGGCTTCTACAACAACCATTATACCCTTCTTACAAAATAATGTTGCAGATGCAATTTTTTTTTTTCAACTAGAGAACAAATAGTACATTAAGTTACATCCCGGATGTAAATTGTACTTCTTGAATCCCTTTGTTTTATTCTACTTTGCCTTGTTATTATTTCTAATAAGAATATATTAATCCTCCTTAGAGTCTTCAAACTCCTTGAATTGGGTCTTGTCATTGGAAACCTGAATGGCTGCACCAGAGTCATGCTCTTAATCAAATGATGTAGTAGGCATGTTTATGATGGATATCATGCCAATATTCAAAGTTGAAACCATGGCTACCAAATCCTCCTTATCCTTTCCAATGATGTTTGAAGATTTGAGTTCTCCACCTTTTGGTTCTTGAAAATTCTGTACTCTTTCTTTTAGTGACCATTTTTACTACAATGAAAGTACTTCTATTTCTTTAATATTATTAGAATTTCTAACAGAAATTTTAGCATTATTGGTGAGACCTATGTCAACAAACTTACTTTTACCTATTTTTTAAAAAAATTTTGTACCATTCTCGATAACATTGACTTTGCTGTCACTCACTAGTGTGTTTTTAACCTCACAAATTTGATTTCTTCCTCAATTTGAAATTGCACCAAGATTTAATAAGTAGTAATATTTTCATTAGAATGTATGAGTTTCTTACGATAATTTCACAAGTAGGTGACAATTTTGAAATAATTTCAGTCATTTGCATCATGCCTCAAAATTATCATGTTTAAAATCTTTAAGTTTGAAAACTAGACTTGTAATCATTCATTAGAGTTATAATTGACTTATTGTCTGCATAGTAAATTCAAAATAGTTTAACAAACAAACTTGTTGATACCTTACTTGTCTTATTGGTTTTTTTTCTCTCTCCAAGGCCTTCTGAAATTCTACTAGATCTTCTATACCTTGTAAGAGATCATATATAATGTGTTGGCAAATGTGCCACGACATCTAACACAATCTTGAGGATGCTTCTTGTATGTGGTCTTCTCAGTATCAATGCTATCATCATTTTGCACCGTTAACTTAGGATGATTTCCATCCAAGATATAAAAAATTTCTTAACTTTGTTAAAAGGAATTTGATCTTGTCCGTTCAGTGAGAGAAGTTAATACTGTTACCATCCAAATAGTCTAATTTGAAATCATGGTTCTTCACTTTAAAAGTAGTGATAGGATATTTGTTCTCCATTCTTCAAACAGAAAATAATGCTTTGAGCAAAGTAAGATGAACACACTTGAAATGAAGAACAATTTGATGACTTTGATGCGATATGCGAGTAATCTTTTTTCTTAAAGTGTTACTTGTTCCCATTGCTAAGAGTTGTTGATGGTTAGCAAGCAAATACAACTACACTCTCTAAATCACCATACCAACACCAAGAATACTTACACAACAGTGCAACTATTCTTCCCTTAAACACTCAAGAACAAGTGTGAAGCTAAGAATAACAAAAAAAAAAAAAAAATCCTAATTATTGTGTTGTATTTTGGTATCTTTAATGGAATCACTTATTTATAGACACATCAATTAAAGGTTGTTTCACTTAATTCACAGCCCTAGGAATTCAACTTGCAATCTTTAAAATGAATATTCAAGAGCCAAAATTCAAATGAAGATATGTCACTTTTGCATTTGAATTTACACCTGATTCATCATAAAAGAGGTTTAAACATTTAAACTTTGAATCTGTCCATATAAACATTTAAAATACTTCTAAATCGGTACACATTAGTTTTATAATTTATGATTGGAAACAAACTGAAAGATACCAAATGGAAGGATATATTTCATGCAGCAACACATTTTGTCATGGCCAAAACGCTCATAAAATATCTTAGTAAATTGAACATTGATATGTTTTGTTTTATATCCAAAATTATTCTAGTTATGGTCAAGTCAAGTTCCTAACAATAAAGTATATCTAGTATAAAACTACTAGTCTATTTTTCAAGCCAATAAGAGTTTATACCTTTCCGAATATAGGTGAAGTAGTAGTGTTATTGCTAAAGTTTACTCCACCAAGAACTGACTCCTCAAATTCTAGTAAATAATTCTTTCTTTCTACCCAACTAATTATTACAACCAATATCAATGAGTGAGAATATAAAAGGCAACTCTTTGATTTTGACAACGATGGAATGGTTACCTTGGATGAAAATATGGAATGCAAGATTGAAACTCCAAGAGTAAAAATCCTTCTTGTATTCATGATCTGAATGGTGTGTAAACTTCCAGCTGTCATCCTTTTTGCATGAAAGAGGATTTTTAGGTTCCAATGTTCGTAAGCTTTGTGGTTCAATAAAGAAATATATGAATTATTTTCTTATTGAATACCATGAAATAAGGAAACTGTGGAACATTAGACATATCAACTAGAATGCTTTGTCATTCTCATTATAATTTGCATATAAAGCCGAGTAATGATTTGGATGGTAGAAGTTTTGGAAGTGTGGCAGAAAATTTCATTTAGGAAGGGAAGAATTAAGTTAGAGTTTTTGGAGTTGGGGTTTTGAACTGGGAAAGGCAGAATCAGCTAACTATGATTTTTATAAAGGTTGGGGAATGTAAACCTCAGTCAAGGATTCATCTGCTTTAAATTTGTTACCACATTCTATATTCTGATTTTTATGGTTAGAGATATGCTCAGACCACGGTCAACCATTTTTCTTCGTAGAAATTGTGACCACAATTAAGATGCTTGTAGAAGTTTAATACTGCGGGCAACAATTCAATCTACTTTGCTCCTTATTGTGGTTTGCTATGTCAGAAAATTTGAAAACCTGTAGGTCTTGACCATGGTAAGAAATTTACTCTTGTGATTTTTATACCATGATCAAGAACCTCCTAGAAGTCTGTTACTACAGTGAGTATTTATACCTACTTTGCTCCTTATTGGATCAAAATTTCATATTGTCATGTTTGGACTACAGTTAAGCTTTTTCCTTCTTTAAAATTTCATCCCGTGGTCAAACATGGGTCTGACTACGATCAAGGTTCTTACCACATTTAACTAAAGTTTACACTTTTCTAGCTTTGTTTTATTTGATCACAACATTTGAAAACCACCTACAATCATAAAAATAGTATTTTTAGAGTACATTACCATTCACATTTCCATCAAAATACCAAATAAAACATAATTAACTAAATTAACTACAAATAACCATAATAAAACCTAATTTAACCAGCAGTTCTAAAATGACATGAAGCAAAATTTTTTTTCAATCAAAAAAATAGAAAAAGGTTTTACAGTATGTACTTGTTTATAATTGTTGGCTTAACTATGCAATGTTATGCTTAAGTGTCCAAGTATTGGATGGATGTCCATCCTTTTCATTTCGATCTCCATGGTAAACCTTTAATCGATGATTGCTAATCCTTAAAGTTAAGATTGGTTCCCTTCAACTCAACAGCACCATATGAGAATACTTTGACCACTTGATGCGATCCATCCTATTTTGATCTAAATTTCCCGAAATATAGCTTGAATCTTGAGTTGTACACCAAAACCTTGTCTCAGGCTTGCAAAGATAATAGCAAGAAATTCCTTTTTCGTAGTAGAATAATTGACTTGTACCTCATTTAATGTCCTACTAACATAGTAAATGACATGTAAAACCTTATTATTTTTTTGACATAAAACTACATCACTCACATCACACAATAACTCAAAAGGCAAATCTCAATTTGGAGCAATAATTATCGGAGCAGTTATATGAGTACATTTCAATTCATTGAAAGCATTATCAAATTTGAAAACACAATCCTTTTGGACAAGGGCACAATGCGGTCTCGTAATGTGAGAGAAGTTCTTTATAAACCGTCGATAGAATCCGGCATATCCCAAAAAGCTCCTAATCTGCTTCATATTGTAAGGTGGTGATAATCTCTGAATTACCTCCACTTTTACTTTGTCAACTTGTGTTCTCTTTTGAGAAAATTTATGACCTAAGACGATCCCTTCTTGAACCATAAAATGATATTTTTCCCAATTCAAGGAAAGGTTCGTCTCTTCACATCTTTTCAAAACTAGGGAAAGATTCTTCAAGCAATCATCAAAGCTATTTTCAAATACACTAAAAATCATCAACAAACACTTCTATACATTTTTCAATCATGTCATGAAATATGGAAAACATATATCTTTGAAAAGTACTTGGAACATTACACAATCTAAAAGGCATTCTCCTGTATGCAAAGGTCCAATAGGAGCAAGTAAATATAGTTTTTTCTTGGTCTTCTGGTGCTATTACTATTTGAAAAAAGCTAAGTATCTATCGAGAAAACAATAATATCCAAAACCCGCCAGCGTCTCCAACCTTTCTTGTGGTTTCATTCAACTTTCTAAAATCTATATAATCCCACTACCCAGTAAATAACCTCCAGATGAGATAAACCCATTACTATAACTAAGTACTACCGTGTACTCTTTTTTCTTTGGTACGACTTGTGTGGGACTCCTATTCAGTATCACATAGTAGGTATATAATTTCGATGTCCAAAAGGTTCATAAATTCTTTCCTTACTACCTCTTTTAAAGTAGGATTTAATCTTCTTTGAACTTGTCTAAATGTCTATACCCTTCATTTAATAGGATCTTTTGCATACAAATTGTGGGACAAATTCCCTTTGTATTGTCTATACTTCATGCAACACCACGATGTTTTCTAAGCACATTAATCAACTTCAACAATTGTTCACATGTCAAATGAGCATTCATAATTACCAAAAATGTTTCATCTTCACCAAGAAAAGCATATTATAGATGAGATGGCAAAGGTTTGAACTCAACCTTAAGAGGTTCGTTGGTTGGACAGCCACCTTTACCTTCATCCTCAATATTGACATCTCCTTCTTTGCTTGGACAATCTTGCTTCAAAAAATATTGGAAATATTCTTGAGTTTCTTCATGATGCTTGTCCACTTCACTAGAGTTCAAAAATGCCTTTTCCAAAGAAGACATGGCCACATTATACCTAAAATAGTTATTAACAATCTCATCAAGCAAATCTATCCCCATGACATCATCATAGGTAGAAGGTAATTTTAAATAATCAAACACATTAAAAATCACTACATCATTATTGACTCAAAATTCCTACATATCTTCTTGAACGTCTATAGGAGCATGTTTGGTGGCTAGAAAGAGTTTTCCAAGGATGATTGGCATCTCCTTATCTTCTTCCATATCAAGCACAATAAAATCCGACAGAAGGAAAAGCTTTTCAACCTTGATGATCATATCCTCTACTATCCCTATTGGACATTTAATACTCCTATTTGCTAATTGAAGTGATACACTTATTAGCTTCAAGTCTCCACCCTTGAGATTCTTATATACAGAAAATGGCATGAGTTTTATGGATGCCTCGAATTCACATAATGATCTTTCAGACAAAGTGCATTCCACCTATATCACAAGGTATAAAGAATGATCCAGAGTCTTTCAATTGGTGGTAAGTAAATAGTTATCATTCTTAGACTATATCCATCCTTTAAGTATAGTATCTCATCCCTATGAAATTTTCTCTTGCTTGTGAGAATTTCTTTCATAAATTATGCATAACTTAGCAATGTTTTCTTATAAACTCTATGAAAGGGATATTGACTTCAAGCTTTTTAAACATTTCCAAGACCCTCTCATACTTCCTATGCTTAAAATCTTCTTTTAGTCTTTGTGGGAAAGGGATCTTGATATAGGGATCAACAATCCAGGGTTCATCATTTTTCTTCCCATGTGCTTTATGAAGCTCTTCAACCTTCTTTTCCTCAATAACTCCATCATTTACCTTCATCTCACCCTTCTTATCAATTAAAGACTCATCCTCAACAATATTTCATTCAACATCTTGCCACTCATAAGGACAATTGCTAGAGCATGCTCTTTAGGACTTGGTTCCCTATCATGGAATTTGTTCACTAGGATTGGGAATAATGTTACTAAGGAGAGTGCCAGCAGGTCTTTCGGCTACCAACCTAGTCACTTGCCCCATTTGTATTTCAAAGTTCTTTATAGTAGCGTCCCCGTTTCTCCCTTGCACTTTTTAATCTCTTCTAATTGCCTCATACTTCCTCTTTGTTTCCTCATTAGTCTTCAACAATTGGGAAAACATATCCTCCACATTCTTTCGAGGAAGTGGTCCAAGCAAAAAGATTGATTTTCATGACAAGGCAATTGGATTGGTTGAGGAATTGAAAATTTGGCTCATAGGCTCTTTGGTGAGGTGATTGGTAAGATAGTCTTGATTGAGAAGATTGGCCTTGAAAATTGGTTTAGTGATGACTTTGTTGTTGTCTACCCCTAGACAAATTAGGATGGTCTTTCCATGACGGGTTGTAAGTAATCCCGTAGGCATTGGTTGGAGGTCTAGGTTGAGATTGATTGCCTACATAATGCACTTGCTCATTGCCACAAAGAAGTTCCATCAACGGTACATTATCCATTCGGGTGGTCACCAGAGCAAAAGTCACACAAAAATTGGATTGGGGTTGGAATATTTGAGGGTAAGATGCAGACACGATATTAATATTCATATTTTCAAAGGCCCTAAACAAATTTTCTATGAGAGTGGTTAGGACTTTATTTTGTGCAATGATCCACTGGTATAATTGGTGAATCCCTCCCATTTGTTGTGGTTGAGATTGTGGAAATAGAGGAGCTATCGGTCCATATTGATAGTAACTGGATGCCATAGTGTTAAGTAACCTTTGACCTTCCTCCAAGTGTTTTAAAAGATAGTGATCCTCCTGCTGATGCATCCACAATAGCCTTTGTTTTTTGGAAGAGCCCATTATAAAAGGTTTACATTTGCATCCAAAGAGGGATTGCATGCTGTGGACACATCCTCAACATCTCTTTGTATCCCTCCTAAGCCTCACTAATGCCTTCACCGTCTTCTTATTAAAAAGCAAAGTGATCTCATTTCTCAACTTAGCCATCTTGGAAGGAGGGAAATATTTGGTTAAGAACTCTTGAGCAAGACCATTGTAAGTTGTGAAAGCCCCTTGATCTTAACTTTGTAGCCATGACTTTTCCCTATCCCATAGTGAAAATGGAAAGGCCCTTAGTCTCACACAATCCGAAAGAACACCATTAAACTTGAACGTATCCAAGATTTCCACAAAGTTCAACAAATGTATGTTGGGGTCGTCATTTAGTCCTCTACCAAACATAGCATAGCTTTGAAGCATTTGAATGAGTGCCACTTTTGTCTCAAAATTATTAGCTTGAAGGGGGATTTTTACTATACTTGAATTGGCTCCATTAAAGGTAGGCATTATGTAATCTCAAAGTGCTAAGTCTCCCATTACCATTTCCTCCGTTTCCATTAGCACCAAGGCCATTGAATCCGGCCTCTTCTTCTCTATTTTCCTATTTTTGCACCTCATTTTCCACTCTTCTATTGTTATTATTCCACTTGATTATTGATTTTCCTTGCTTTTGTTGTTGTATCTTCTCTTTTGAAGTTTCCTTAAAATTTTCTCAATCTCCAAGTCAAGAGGAAGTGAACTGTCCTTTTTGCCAATTACAAACTAGCAAAAAATAAAGAAAGTGAGTTAAAAGTACCAATGATAGATAACCAAGGTAAGAGTAGAGTGATAACAAACAACTAACAAATAACTAAAAAAAAATAAACAAAAACTAAAAATGAAGTCTAAATTAGTAACAATTCCTAAGAATCCAATAATGTCAAGCCCCCTTTTGGAGTGTCAAAAACATATTCACATATTGTGTTAACTCAAAGGAATGCACCAAGTTATAATTTACCTTCTAAACACTAACTAACTATCCACTTCCACAAATATACAGAGCACAATAGTAGCTAGGATGAGATGGATTGTTCCCATGGATATTTGTCTTGAACAATTACTAGACTAAGGAGTTTATCACTATTTAGACAACAATTAAGTTAATTTAAGATTTTAACTGTGATAAACTAAATAACTAAAGATATAAACTAAAATAGAAACAAAGAACAACAAACACTAAACACGTAAATAGCAAGGAATCTACCAAGTATAAGAAAATGAATAGGGCTTACGAACGTTCTTTCCTCGAGTCAGACTAATTCATTTGGTTCAGTGCTTAATGAAGTCAAATTGAGGGCTCACTTCCACTAGTGAACTAGCTTCTTGGTTGGGCAACTAATACTAGATCAAAATTAATCTCATGAAGCTAATGAGCCAAATGGAAAGGTGACATCTTGGCCAGACCATCTCCTATTCTAACCCTAATTGATGAATAATCTAAACCTAACACTCAATTTTCGTAATTTTGCATTCAATTGATCAAAGGGATCAACGAATTGGCCACCCCTCCAAACCCTATCAATAAAAGCTCCATCAACTATTCTATTCTTCCACCACTTAGCAAATTATCCAAATAGATCACCTTTTACCCATTAAAAGTCACATTTCCTTGCCCAATCCTTAAGCAAATCTAGCTTGTCATATGCAAGAAAATGGACAAGGGCAACATGAGAAAGAGAATAAATCATATTTAAAACTAATTAATTCAAAAAAAAAAATAGAGATTTTTATACTAATTGAAAGCTAGTAAAATGCCCACTAATCTAAGATAAGAAAGTGATAATGCTGCAAGGAAATTAAATTAAATTAAAATTAAAGAAAAATAAGTGCTGAAAATTTAAAAAGGAAAGTAAACTAAGAGTTATTCTAAGCTAAAAGAAGTAAAACTTGTTATCTAAGTTAATACTACTATCTAATTAGTCTACTAAGTGTATTATTCTAGGTATAATAGCGACTTCTTGCACAAGCTATTACAGAGTAGCTCACATCTAATGAAATAGCGACCGCGATCAAGATTTTACAAATATAATTCATCTAACCACAGCTCGTGTCTTGGTTAATCTGTGTAATCTAACTGCTCAGACCGCGATCAAGCATTTTTCTTCATAGAAATTCTAACCGCAATCCTGTCTTTATCTAGACCTCTTCAATTCTTCAATTTGCACTCTAGTCCTTCACCGTATGAACTTGTGGCCAACAGCTCTATTTACTGTACAATAGTTCACAACTAAACACAAGTACCAAAACACAATAAAAATAACATAAAAATACTACTAAAACTATAGTTTTACTATAACACACATAAAAACACTAGTTAATATTAATTAATACTAATTAAAAGAAAAACACACATTAATTAGGCAAATACTAAGTAAAATCTATGGATTCATGGGATAAATAACTCTAGAGTTATCAATAATTCAGAAAATAAAAAGATTACTGTCATCCATATTCACATAAATAAAACACACGATTTTATTGGAAGAGGGGTAAAATACAAATAACCCCATGTGATATCCCTAATAAGCAGTTTATCACTTGTGATTATCAAATATACATTTGACCACTTGTACTTTAATTTGTTTTCCTTTGTAAAATAAAGGGTACCCTCGAAACTAACTAGTTTTGATAGTCTGATGTGTCACTACCATGTTTGTAATGGTTTCAAAAAAAAATTCAACACAACAATAAGACTTGAATTAACATTTTTACCCCCAAAAAAAACCCTAACCCTTCTCTCCCTTCTTCCACACAACCTGCGACCTCCTTCTCTTCTCTATCCCAACCACTGCCACCACCACCACCACAGCAGCTCCACCACCCCTAACCCCTCCCTGTTCATTCATCTTCCTTCCTACCCGACTCTCCTCCAACGACGGCACCAAATAACACGCTGCATGGTTGCGACCAGCCACCTTCACACTGTGAGATCGCAGCAATTGTTGTCTGCTGTGATCCAGTATTTGCACCCCGAAGCCACCGACCCACCTCAACTTTGTTAGTTTTGGTGGTGGGATGTGGGTAAATCGGGGCTGAGGAGGTGGGATAGGAATTTTGGGCTGACGGGTAGGAGATTGAGGGTGGGAGGGACGAGTTCCGGGTTGGGATGAGGACATCAGGGTGGGGAAAGGAAGTTCAAGGAGACGGGGTAGGTTGCGGTATTTGCTGGGGTAGGGGAGAGTTTTTTGTGGGGAAGGCTATTTGGTAGTGGTGGTGGCTGCTGGGTTGGGGCAGAGTAGGTTATGATAGGGAGGTTGTTCAGTGGTGGTGGTGGTGGCGGCGGCGGCGGCGGCGGCAGCTGCTGCTGTTGAACTGAGATCAAAGTGATCAAATTGTGAGACTAACTGCTAGGATGTTTAACTTAATGGGTTCGGAGTTTTTACCCTGTCTCTTATACACATCTAGATGTGTATAAGAGACAGGTACATCAATATACATTGAGGTAAAATGAAATTAACAATTTGTAAGATTAAATTGTACATTGACAAGTGTGACAAAAAACAAATCAAGTTAATTTTGACAATTTTTATATATTTTACAAAAAAAAAAAAAAAGTTAAATACACATACTACGAACCACAATAAAAGTATTCTGTCAAAATATACAAGTATAGAGTCTCTTTTACACTTCTAGATGTTTAATAAATTTTAGGGAAATTTGTTAAGATCTCTTTTAAAAAAAAATTCCACCATATTTACGTGTTTAGTGTTTGTTGTCTGTCTCTTATACACATCTTCTTACAATAATAATAGCCAACTTTCATGATTGAGATCCTTTATTGCAATCTTGACTAAAGTGAAAAATTGAGAGATTATTTTGACAATTTTCCCGAAAAAATATATATGCGCATATATATACAAAAAACACTTATACATGTATATTAGTTATGAACTCAATAATAAAAGTGGTCATTGAAACTTTCAACGACTTTATCATTAGAAAGATTGCAATAAAGGATCTCAATCATGAAAGTTGGCTATTATTATTGTAAGATATTCTAGTTCCTAGCTCCATGTTTCAGCTGTGTTTGTCAAGAAGCTCAAAAGATGTTGAATGAGAAAAGCTTCTTTCCTATATGGGTTGCATTCTACGGAAAATTTTAAAAGGATCGATCCAAGGCAGTTTGTTTTGGATTTCAAGATTTATATTTAAACACATCACCTATATGAATGAAGTGTTTGAATCTTAATCACGAAATTTAAAGTATAATGAATTAGACTGAATGCATACAATAATGCCTAGTTGCTACTGCAGCCTTACAGTTTGTTTTGGGTAACTAACTCTAAACAAATAATTAAGTTCTCCAATATTGTAATTATACACATTTCTAGATGTTTTATGAGAGATAAATATGTATTTTAGTTATGAACTGCTGATATTTTAAATATTTTACTAAGTTAATTATCATTAAACGGTATTGACTAAATTTACAAATTTAATTTACACAATTTTCTTTATAACTGTAAATGTTTTCTTATGCAGGAAAGTTTTACAGTCTTATTAAAGAATTATTCTATTATATTTTAAGATTTATATAGTACTAATTTTTACAATATAAAATATTATTATATAAATTTTTAAAGAGTAAGGACGTTACACATAAAAAATTAGTAAAACTTTACGTATGTATTACACGTGTAGACTAAGGGAGCTACTGAGTGATTTTTCAATTCCTCAGACAAGCAAGGATGGTCCAAGCTTTCTAGTATAGCGTATGCCACCTATTTGACAAGTGAATAGTGACCCAACTAGTGTATCAAGTATTGGTTCCATCCTTTCACTTTGGTGACACTATCTCAACTCTCCTTCTGGATATAATGATATATATGTATATATATAGATAGCTATATATATATATACTCTATACATAACTTCAAACACTCCACCTTACTCTTTCACCAAAAAATAATCTCAACACCCTCATAATACTTAGTACTCATATGGTCTTGCCAAATAAAGTTTTTTCTTCCCATACTATTTTCGAAATGTTCACTTTAAATATAATCTCTTACACTATTTTTCACGATATCACAAATTCTAAAGAAAAAAAAAATAAACCTTTGTTTAAAGCGGTGATATTTTTTACCGCGTATTATAAATTATGCAAAATAACTTTCTAAAAAAAAAAAAGGCAAGAACTTTCTATGTAGTAAATGCATTTTCAATGATGAACTCTATTTAATTTATTTGATTTTTTTTTTCTAAATTTTAACACTTTTTTTCTTGATTATGTATGTTTTTGTTTTCTAGCATGTTATTTTGATATTAATACAAATTCTTTGGACGTAGGTATTTAGGTCACATTTATGTATGAAAAGTGTGAGTGGAATGCCTAAAGTTAATTACAAAGTAATAAAATCAATTGCTTATGTGTCTCTATGTGTGTGCATAAGCGCTCGTGCCAAAGACTGATATAGGTTTAGTTTCGTAAATCATTAGAGTGTAAAAAAACAGGATTCATGTGTGGGATTCTTTAAAAATTCTTGTTTGAACCGCGTCTTTAACCCGTGTTATGGATTTCTTGGTCCTAAAGAGACCACACCTATCTCTGATGCCTTTGTCCTGAAAGGGTCATATCACCCATGTTCAGGACCAAAGGCTCTATGTACTGTTGCATGGATTCTTTCTCAGGTTTAAGCAAGAATATCTTGATTCCCTTATTTGTATCTAGTCTACATAAGTAGTGTGTCAATTTTGACATAACACGATAATTCGGCACGAGTATGACACGACGTTACCTAGGTTAGGGTTGAATCTTAACAGATTCAAATCATAAATAGATCGACTTAATTATGACACGTAATTAAATGGATCGGATCGGTAGGTTACATGAATAACCCAATTAACATTAAAAGTCAGTCGTGTTATGGGTTGATCCATACAGCATATCTATATAATTTGGTACTTTGGGAAAATATTGGTCATTTGAGTTAAACTAGAGATAAAAAAATTCAAAACTATTTGCTTCAACTGACCTATCTTTAATGGTTGAATTTTCTTACTCTAATACTTTTTTCTTTTTAATTTATAAAAGCTATTTACAAGAAAAATTTGTATTTCTTTGATTGTTTGTAGCAACTTAAAAAGTAAATTTGGATGAAATCACCCAACATATCTAGATATCGAGTAAATGAACCAGATAGTTCTAATGTATTTGGAACCACTAACTCTTAAAATAAGTAAACTTCTCAATCTTAATATGTTTTCTATCCTTTTTGTAAATACTAATAGTTTTAATCAAATCTGTATTTTTAACTTACTCAAGATTATACATCAAATCTGGATTTTTTTGGCGAAAAAAAAAAGAAAAGTGAAAGTCAAAAGTCCAACTATATTAGTCAAATATGAATTTTGGTCTTTTGCTATTTGAATTTTAATGGATTTGTGTAGAATGTTATTATTCAATCATTGATTTTCTTCTTATGATGAATTTCTGTAAAATTTTACCAAGCTAATTTTGTGTAAAAGAATAGAATGGCTCCAACTGAACATAAAAAATAATTGATATTGACATTTTCTTTGTCACTTGCTAAAACACCAATTACTACATCAGATGTTACAAGAAAAAAAAGAACCAATAAAGATTTTTTTTTTGTTATTACATTAATCAAAAGAGATCTTGTTCAAACTTTATAACTCTACAAATTCATGTAAATGGGTTAACCTAGTTGAACACAATACAACAAATAAACAAGTCAATCCAGCACAATTTGATTATTAAATAGGTTGAGTTAGGGTTAATTTTCTTAATCTGAACACAATTATGACATGATACAATTATCCATGACACCACATGATTGCACTGATATACAGGACCAAAGAGTAAATTTTTTTTCATATAGGTTTACTTAATCCTTTGTGTCTTGTACATTACAAGATGAAATAAGACCTAGATTTTTTCCACATTTACAATACAGTTGGCCATCTAATCAATGTAAATAGATAGTGATAATCTGAAGCAAAATGCTAACAATTCTGTGAATAATTATCAGCTACCCTGCTGGGTACATTTCATTTTATGGCAACCACAGTTAGTAAGAAGTAAACCGACCCTTGAAGGTACTACATTTTGAAATTTCTCGACATCTAGGGATATTAATCACCTCAATGATCCGGTCTTTGCAGTCAGAAATTAGAACATCATATTGACCTCCAGAAGGTTGGGATTCATAATCCAATTAATTAACAGTACTCAAAAGAGTGAAGATATTTTATCATACTTCCATCTTCCATTTAGAGCTTCATAGTGATCAGCCATGGTCGAATCAAGCAAACAATGATTTAACTGTCCATTTTGAATTTAGATGTTCAAGTACAGTACAAAAAATCTTGTTTAATTTGTTTTGCTAGTGAATACTATGGGACTCGAATAAAAATGGTTCCAATCACAAGAAAGTCAATTTTAAAAGATTGTCATCAATGCAGGGAAATAATTATGGCATATGAAGGAGAAAAACATGCATACCACACTAATCCTCAATTCTTCCATGAAAACTGATTAACATGCACGAATAGAAGCTCAACTAATGGCTCAAAACAAACACCACCAAACCACCCCCCTCCCCAAAAAAAAAAAATCATTTCACCACCTCTCACTGTAATCTACAAAAGCTGTATTATTCCTCCAATCGATACACAAACTATACCTAGTTCAATATCGTGCACCTGTCTCTTATTATTTCCGGGTAGGGTTTTGACAAGCTCCAGTATACAAGCCCAACAAATTCCGCTGTTAGTTGAACTCCTTATCAATTTTTGTGAGCCAGATGCTTGTAGATTAGCCCAGCCGGATGGAGAACTAGGCCATAATCATACAACAATTGTTCTCAAAGAACACCAATACATAGAATAAATGGTATATCAATCTCCAAATATTTACCCCAGCAAATCTCTGAACAAGTTGGGATTCTGACCTGCAGGAGTTACACCCATCTGCCTGACCAGGGCATCCTTCTCCAAAGATTCTTTAGCATTCGGTCCCTTGATCAACTGCTGAGTTGGGTTCACAAGCATACTCCCTCCATGATCATTTCTGACGGGCGTATTTGAAAATCCAGAGAGGAGATTGGCATCATCTCTACCAGCAGAAAGTAGATTTGCAACACTATCATCCTGCACATTCAAGGCTGTTTCTCCCAATAATGACATAATATCTGGAGCCCTACTAGCACCAACACGTATTAGAATTTAGAGTTGAAGTGTCTTGGTTTAGGTCAAGGAGACCTTCCAATTGCTTGAAAGGATCCACAGATTGTGCACTACCAGAAACAGTGGCTTCACCTAAATCAAGCAAGTCTGGAGGTGGTTGAGGAGTTTTTTCAATCACGGCAGTATCTGAAGTTGCATTCATAACCAAATGAGATTTTTCTGCAGCAGGAATGTGAGTCTTGGAAACCTTTTGGCTGGCAGAAGATTGTCTTTTATCCGATTTTGATGTAGCCCCAAAAAGTGAAGCAGCAAGTTTTTGCTTTTCAGGAGATATTTCTATTTGCTGCCTCCTTGAATCATAAGAGATGTCATGAGCCCTTGAGCTTGAACTACTAACACTATCAGGCTGAGGAGCTCCGTTTTGAATCTTATGGGTACCAGCATTTGAAGTAGATGGTGCAGCAGAGGAGTAAGTTGGTTTACCCCACTTCCTTTGAACCCCATCAAGTTTTAGCTTTAGTTCTAATGAGCCCAGTATCAGATATAGATGGCAAAGATGCAGCAACTTGATGCATCTCTGCATGATAAGATGGTTCTGGTACAGGAACAAGTTCAGATGATGATGCTTGCACAATAGGAGAAATTCTTGATGGCATCACAGGTTGAGGAAGCTCATATGCCTCAAACCTAAGGGCATGTGTTGAGGCCTCATGCTGTTCTTGGCTTCTGAAACTGCTGACATCTATCATTCCAGACCGCTCATTTTCAGGAATATAAGGATGAGCCCCCTTTTCCAGAGACTGTTGAACATAACCATTGAGAAATGGAAGGCTTTTGTCAATCTGCACAAGAATTTACAGATGTTCAAAACACTTGTGAAACAAAAACAGAGAAAAGCCAAGGTGCAATAAGAGCTAAAGATTCGCTGGAACATCAGCTACCTCGATGTCTTCACAACTTGCATCCATTGGCATTATGCTGGTAGCAGCATGAGCATCTAAACCAAGGATTGCTTGAAGTTCATAGGCACGGTGTTCAGATTAAGAAAATGATCGTTGTTACATCAAGGCAGCTATTTTTTCTTTTATTTTTTTCTTCACATTCTTATTCTCACTGGGACAGGAAAGGTCTATGAATCTGAAATTTGAACCAAAAAAACCTCTGAAGACAGCATGAAGAGCAATCCCTAGAATCTAGATATCGAATACAGATTTCCATCTATATCCTGATGAGCTGCTAACAAGTCTGATGCTAGAATGAGGTGAAGCTCTCAAAACATTCCTTGAGACTTTCAGATATACAGCTATAATACAGTATCTTCTAAACTTCGCCACCATTGAAGAGCTCAAGAAAAATTAAACATATTATCCTAAACATACAGGTTTTACTCACTTAAGAAAACAAACTCATTCTGCATCTTCTTCATTAATTAAGGAAGAACTACAAGTCTGCCTATCGAAAATAAATCAAGTTCACCAATTAATCCGTCTATCAGATGCTAAATTGTCAAAGAACAAATATCTTACTAAAAAGGGTATTTAATCCGGAAACTTCATAGAAAGCCAAACACTTTACATACATAAGACTAAGAAAACACGAATGGCAATATTAAGTGAGAAGGTGAGGAGAGAAGCTGCAATTGCTGTACTCAAGAATATGTAAAAGAAGGTTCAAGTACTACATCAACCCCATATCTACAATGATGCAACATTAGATGATCATGTTCAACCAAAAGGAACTCTTTCAATTTACCCACCTCAGGAAGCAGGTCTACTTTTCTCCCAGCTGCTATTTCAAACGAGTATATTTTCACAAGGGCTGATATTGCATATGCCTTCAAAAGTAAATGGAAAACATCACAGCTCTATGGAAAAAATAATCAAATAAAATGATGACATCCAACTGAATAATCTCCATGAACAGATGCGTTCTTTCACAAATGGGTAAATTCGGATATAACTGCGGCATACATAATACACAAAATAATATACATTCGTAATGCAATAATTGGTCAATCATACGCACCACAAACAGTAGGTGTGGAAATCAATAGTAAGTCAATTTCTACATAAGATTCAAATCCATTTCTTTAACCAAGTAATATATCCCATCGTCATCAAACCAGTACAAACTACAAGGCAAAAACTATCTTACTTATCATTATTCACTGTGTTTAGCAATTTTACTTGTCTTCAGTCTGGCTAAGCTTTAGCATTGGACCTTTCACAACTCCACAGTAAAAAAATCACAAAGTGATGACGCCAACTGAATAGTCTCCATGAACAATCCACAATGGGAAAACTGGAATATTACTGTGGCATACATGATACATAAACAAATATACATCGATAATGCAGTAATAGGTCATTCATATACAGGACAACAATAGGTGTTATCAATAGTAAGTCAATTTCTACTTAAAATTCAAATATATTTGAGCCTCTAACCAAGTAATATATCCATCATCATCAAAACCGTACAAAACTACAAGGCAAAAACTATCCATCTTATTCATCATCCCTAACTCAGCTTAGCAATCTTTTAGTTGTCTTGCGTACTGGCTAAGCTTTTAATGTAAAGACCTTTCAGTGCCCTTCACCTCCCAAATTTCTTTGCTTTATTCTCTTGAATTAGAGATTTGTAATGGAAACATCATTTGGCATTATCTTTAAATGGATGGTTTTGAAAAATATCAAATATCATAGTGGAATCCTAAATGAGTTTTCACCCTGTTTGACTCCTAGTCGGATTTTGAATAAGGAATTGCTGTTACAACCTGTCTCTTATACACATCTAGATGTGTATAAGAGACACATTTAGAATTAAATTAAATCCCTATATGACAAACCAGAATCACAAAGTTGCTTAGTAGAGTTCTAAGAAACATTTTAATTCCATAAATCCCAATATGACATTCAGAATCACTCAAACTCCATCTCAAGATCGATATCAGCTCAAAATCATGTATTACAAGCAACCAATTAGACTATAACAACCCCCTGGGCCCAAAAACCACCCAGTGGACAACAAAAAGAATGATATTTAAGAGAAATTGGACCGGTACAAAAATTTAAGGGCTAAAACTGCAAGGAGAGAAGGTAAAAGTGATTCATGCCTTGACGGTGTCATCAGTTGAGTATGCCTCTGCTACATCACATAGTTTGCCAGGTATATAGGAGGCAGAATATTTTCCATCAACAGTTCCATATTCTCCCAAGACCCAACAAATGACCTGTACCATGAAACTAACAAATGAACAGCAGAAACAAAAAACTGCATGTTCAAGTTCAACAATAAAAAGATGAACGACATTAAATAAGAAAGGTGGAACCAAAACATGGAAAAACATACTTGCAGAAACGTAGAAGGAAGCTTTGGCTCTCCAACAATGCGCAGATATGACTCTACCTGCAGTCCAAGAAAAAAAACCTAATTGTTTTAATTTAACATAGAAGATGAAAATTGAACGTGCTGATTTGAGAAATTGTTTAATAATTCCAGACTGACTTAATGTGGAGTAAGCATTAAAATGCAACTAACAAACTACACTCTACAAAACAATTTCTGATTTCAAAGTCATGTTGTGATCAGCAATGCACCTTATATTATAGATAAAGATAAACAAGGACCCAATGCAAGAATATGAAATGATAACAATGGTAGAGATCCAGACAATAATGTTTTTCCTGGTAAATATGCCAAAACCAAAGAAGATCATCTCCATTTGATGAATGAGAGTTACTAACATATAAGGCAGCAAACCCAGAAAAAAAAAGCTTAAGAGACTCCAGTACTACTACTACATAAAGACCACCGTGTCAATGACAACATGCTAAAGGTGGCCTCAGCAATGCATCTCCTCTATTCTTATTTTGTCTATTTTGTCCTGATTGTTGACTAATCGACTTGCTTAGAAATTCATAGTTCTTCAGCTCATTTTGTGGGACGTCAAAACATTTTTCAACAATAAAACATTTTGGGCATAATATAATCTTAGACATGAACATGATTGTAAAATGGCTCTTATATAGTGCAATTTAAAGGATAAACACTGACAAGGGAGGTGACTGTAATGTGAGAAACTATAGAGACCTTTTGAAGTATAAAACCTATAAAAAGCATGATGAAAGAATTAGCAAAATCAATGTAAATCTGCATCTCAGACAATTCCAAGACCTGTAAAGGAATTCTTTAAATTAGGAACTTTCCCCTTTTAGCATATCAGAATTTTAGATATATGTAGCGTACAAGAATTAGACCTATATCAGAATGCACTTAATCTTCCTGGCACCAACAACTCGAAACAATTGATATCTCAAATCTTTAATATCTGGCATGGCAGGAAAAGTCTGCCCATCCAGGTAAGGTATAGAGAAAAAAATGAAAGAAAAATGTTAAAAACAATTTTGAAGATAAATATAGAGAATCAGAGAAACAAATCGTGTAATCTCAATGCATGGTTTATCCTGTTCACAAGTGTAAATTACTTGAAATTAAAAACCACATCCGAACTCCAGTAATATACCACATCATTTTCTGTAATGATGTCAACATTACTCATTTTACCTGTGCAGGCATGCAGTTGTGGGTGTCCATGGGTGATCGAAACACAGTCTGGAAAATAGTTGAAGACAACTACATATACCACTTAAACAAGCAAATGTATCCAACTACCATTTTCAGCTCGCAATAATCTTAATTGTGTTGAATTACAATAATCAAGCAGCAACAGTGTAGTTATCCAAATTCGGATGAGCATAACATAAATAACACAAATATTTCAAGATAGCATAATAATCTCAAGAGCAGGATTCAGCCAAATCATAACTGTGCCAAAGGGCACGTACCGCGGAGGATCTCAACTGAGTATCTGCAGTATCATCATCCTCACCAAATCCCTCAGCAATTATACGCATCAAGTTGTGAGCCACTTTAGCATTAATTAGATCGCCCGCATGCTCAAAAACTCGATGTTCATTGTCTGTAGAGTAAATAAAACAACATAAGCGCACAATTTGAAAACTCACAGTAGAAATGGGAAAGAAATTATTGAAATTACCTGGATAAACCACTGGTTGCTAGGTGCGAATTGCTCTGCAAGTTCAACACATCTGGATGCTATTTCAGTCTTGTAATGATTATCGTTGATGCTTATCATGTAGTCAATCATACGATCCACAATCACTTCAACATTTGATGACTTTGTCATTTTAAACAGCAGTTCAAATGTTTTGCGCTTGAGGGTGTCATCAGGATCCTGTATTATAAAAGCATCAGGCTCAAACTGAACAATTTGTCATAACAAATAGTAGAGCAGTAAACTATTCGTTTGGCAGAGATCATGACTCCATGAAAAGTATTTTTGTGGTTGACAAGATATAGCTATTTCGGAAAGTGAAAGCAGTTCAAATTATATGTAATTCTTAAAAATAACTATTGACCAAATAGAGCTCATTGAATCTTATCTAAAAAAGCAAACAAGTTACTCCTTGGAAACAGAAATTTTTTTTCGGTTTTTATTTGGTAAGCGACAAGAAAAGTTCTTCAATGCAATAGCAGATGTCTTCAAATCAAATATTTCTACTTTAGTACGAAAGAAAGGCAGCAAAGTCCAGTGCGTCATATGAAAAAGGAACCTACATCTCTCTACATGTGATGTTTCCAAAAAGAGAAGCATGTGATTTAGTATATTATAACTCATTTTGGGGTGTTGTTCTCTTTCCTTTCAGATTTGGCTCAATACTTATCTCATTCATTCAATAGATGGAAGGAAACATGTAAGAAATATTTGCAATCATTACCTTCTAAAAAATTTAAGAATTAAGAGGAATTTCATTATCCAGATTTGCATTTATTATCTTCCAATAACTAAGCATTAACAAGAAAAAATGGGAAAGCCCATGGTGTTTGCTTTGCATCTGGGCTCTTCATGTGCTTTATTTATTTATTCATTTATTTGGTGGACTGGGTGCAAACAAGGGGAGTGTAGTAACAAGTGGTGAATCATAGGCGATGACAGAATGATCAGGATTGACAGAAATGCTTCACAGCAAAAAGCCTTTGGCTGAAACAGTTAAAACTCATCACCATATGCATTTCCATGACGGAAAATAGTAATAAGCACAACTCAGATATATATAAGGAGCACAAAGTGTCTGTTGCACAAAAGCCACACCGTTATTTAGCCCAGAGAAGCAAGAAATACAGAAGCATCAAACCTCTCTATAAGACTAGATCTCAAAAGAATTGTCTAATTCCAAAAGCCTCATAAACATGATGGACCTGAAGACCTATTGAACAATTATGCACTATTTGCAATAAAAATAAATTTTAGTTGGATCTTATTGTATGTTTCAAACTGGGGCAACTTGCAGCTAAATGACACAGAGAAAAGATCACTTAGATATATGAAATGTAACCTAAAAGAATAGATGTGCTACAGTTTGCTGTCAAGAACAAAAATTCGAAATGACCCATAGCTATCAGAGGTTTACAGAAAACCAACCTTACTGTTAACAAGAACCCATCACTCATCCAAAGCTCAATCAAAGAGAATGCAAAAAGACACAAATCTTGTATATGTTTGTTCACAGGTAATACATGGAGGACCAACAACTTAAGCCACATATTCTTTCCCCGTAAAGACAAAGATAGGACAGGCATGCCCCATAAGTGATCGCTGATTTGTTCGAAGTCCATATAGGAATAATTTATATCCTTTCAGTTTCATACAACAGAATCAACATACCAATTTATTGGTAAATCATACACTACTTAGTCGAACCTCAAGATATACACAAGGCATTCATGATGTGAAATCCATAAAGCTCGTGAATCAGCCAGGGATAGAAATCGGGAATGAATTTTGTGCTTCCCAACTTTCAGTTTCCAGAATATATAGATTTGACTATCAGGAAAAACAGCTACCAATAGTTGTATATTAAAAAATAAGGAAAAGTAAAATGTTGATTAGCCAGCCATAGGAATAACAAAGCGAAAGGTATAGAACCAACATCTCCACGACACCAATAAATTAAATACAGTATCTCACTGCTTCATACACATGAGAGAGAGAGCAATATTCTTCACCTATAAACAGTCGATGACAGCAAGTTGGTGTTGTTCAGCAATTTCTGGACTTAACTTTATCAATCTACCAAGAGCATCAATGCCCAAATATTTTAGGTTGTGACTGTCACTCTGTTCACCAAATAAGAATACAGAGATTCAAAACACACGGCACAACTAACACATAAGAAATAACAAATAGAACGGAGAAAATAAACAAAGCATGAAATACTAACCTTCAAAAATTTGGAAATTGCATCAGCTGCAGATTCTAACAGTTTAGGGTTGGGATGTATGGATGAAACACAGCATATACACTCATAAAGGACTGCATTCCCTATATTACTTGTTGAGTCACATTTTCTCATTATGTCACTGACAATAGTATACATTTGCTCACTGGCCTTCTTGTCACCACTACCCAGTAATAAGCTAGAATTTTCAATAGTTTTATCTGCATGGTAAATCAATTAACAGATAAAATCAGTAAACAATTCTTCAGCATCACAGTAAAGAAGGTTTGAACGACTAACAGAAAACCACTAAAAGAAGGAAAACAATACAAAGAGTTGATATCTGTTTGCAAAAAACTATTTAAATATTTGCCTTGGTCTCAACTGCTTGTGAAAAGCTATAAGTCGCTTTGTTTAAACTGAAAAAAGCACTTTTCAAAAAGCAAGTGCAGAATTACTTTTTAAAATAGCTTTTCGCTTTTCAAAACATGTTAAAGAAAAACATTGTTCAATTTTTGTCAACAAATTCTTTTAAAAAAGTTAGTTTTCAATTCCAGAAAAGCTATAAGCGGCTTTCAAAAAGCTGTTGAGAATGCCTATATTCATTCAGAAAATGATTGTGAAATGGAGAAACAAAAGCACAGAGATAACTATAAATAGATTTCAGATTTTTTGGTCGGGAATTTCCAAATACCAGATAATTAGTTTCGAGTCTACGAAATGATTTAGAAACATTAATCCTTCATTGACCATACGTAGACTTTTACCATACTGTGGTCACATTAATTAGACCCCGTTGATGCTTTCTGATGGACTACCTATAGTTAGCAGCAAAAAGAAGAGTAAGTGAAGTAGTTAATGCTGACACAGGCTGTAGAAGTAAGGCCTTGCAGTTATTTCACACAAGATAAGAGAACTCTGCAAGCAATATTTCTCATTGAAGTCAACTTCAAGCCTTCAAGTCAAGCATGAATTCCCAGTTTCTTTAGATATTAAGCTTACTTCAAAACCAAGAAGTCTTGGCCTCAATTCTTGTCCTTTATACTTTATCATTTAAACGAATGAATCCTGAGCTCCATCTCTTCAGAACATGCTGAAAATCTGTCTTCCTCCCTTTCTGGTTTACTACTATTCGTAGCAACTTGTTCTATGATCTTATCTCCATGCAAAGTCAAACAAAATAAATATCTAATTCATTTAATGCTGGCAAGTCTTCTTTAAGACTAAATCAAAGAAAATCTCCAGAATTCCTAAAAATGTTTTTCTACATGTAGTCTCACAAAGTATCTCACAAAGTAAGCTCCCTATGCTCACTTTCTATATGTTGCATATGTAAAGAGGAAATTCTCCTCCTGTATCAAAACAACATTTCTAGTATATATGCAAATACATAAATATATACATATGTACGTGCATACACAAACACACATATATACATATAAAAACACAAACAGAAACATAAGCAAGCGCGCGCACAAAAGATGACCACACATAATCCTCACGAATTTCCCTTTGTTGATTTCACAAGAAAAAGGCCAATCAGAAATAGAGTTCAACATAGCTTGTGTAAATGCACAGACCTCTAAAAGCCAAACCTTTCCGGGAAGAAAGTCATTATTCAAGCAAGAGGAAGAACCTGGGTTTGGTGTGCTGGACATGTATCTTGTGTACATAATGGAGAGGAATCTGTTAAAGAACATGGGCTTCTACGCATCTCAAAACCAATTGGCAATGAGTGGTGTGGCCCATGAACCTTATTAATTAGTCCAGATCTTTAGGCTGTGGGATATTTTTATATTTAACACCCATCACACGTGATGAGCACCCAGGGCTAGAGAGAGAACCCGTAACTTGGGTTGGTTGAGTTCCTAGGGAATTGTAGAGAGAGGACCCGTGACTTGGGTTGGCTAAGTTCTCGAGGATAAAGTGAACCTTTTGCACTGGGCTAGAAAGAACCCAAAGCACGTGTGGATGAGAAAAAACCTAAGGCTAGCTCTGATACCATGCTAAAGAACATGGGCTTTCATCTCAAAACCAATTGGCAATGAGTGATGTGGCCCATGAACCTTATTAATTTGTCCAAATCTTCAAGCTAACCAATGAGGGATATTTTTATATTTAACAGAACCATTTTTCTCATTGGTGAATTCAGCCCATATTTGTAGTTTATATTTTGTTCTTTTTAGCTCAGATTTATTCTCTTCTTGGATTTGCTTGATTATCTTAATTTATTTCTTTATTGTCCCTGGTTCGGCTTCAACAATGATTTAAAAAGACAAATTAAGAAGTTAATATGATTTCCTAACTTTTTAAGGCAATCCTTCACGTGAAGTTTTGGTTCTGGTTCATGGATTGATTCCTTGAACTTGTATGCGCGTTCTCATAGCTATTGAAATGTTTTAACCAGCTGATAGCCGAATATAACTATAAAGAGAAAGAAGCAATTATGTTTGTCCAGTAGCAGTGGATCATAAACTTGTATATCAACCTCCAGCAGATGAACAACTGGGAACCAAAGACCCGGTTAATCAAAGTTGGTCAAAACAAAAGGTTGATCTTCTCACTTCTTGCATTGATTTCACTCTTTTAATTAATCAATAATATTTTTTAAAGCCAAGACTTCAGGATTACATAAATGCATAAATCCCTCTTTCTTGCATTTCTCTTTGTTCTCTTCTGGTGCATTCCAGATTCAATGGATCATCACAACCTATCCTAGGTGCTTAATATAACCACATAATCCTGAAACTTTTCCAAACTACAACTGGTTGTACCAAGTCAAATACTAAAGTTAAGCTCTCCATTATGATTTATCTGTTTGACAACTAGAGTAATATATGCTGTTCAACTGTATTGCAGTCGAGTGAAGTCGAGAACTGCAAACATTTATTTCCAAACAAATTGTAGTAATTTTATTTAGAGAAGGTTTTGCTCAAAGTTGCTATTTTACATTCAATATTTTATTTACAGAAGATTTTGATAGTAGTTGCTTTCATACACTTTCATAAAATATTGTATGCCTTCAAATTCCCCAACCCCAAATTCCAGTCCCCGTACAAGTCAGAGAGAGAGAGAGAGAGAGAGAGAGAGAGAGAGCCTTCAACAATATAGTCAAAAGCCTGTGACAAACTGCATTGTTTGGAATTAATTATAAACTTGTTAAAAGAAAAAAAAAAAAGTGATTTTAGATGCAGTAAAGCCAAAGTAAGCAGCAATATTTGTACATAATGCCAAGGTGGCATTGCTCCAATAATAGCACAAGGTTACTTTGAAAAATTACACAATAAAGTTAAATCAGAAGGAAATATAACTCATCTTACCTGAATAAAAGGAGCTGGCATCTGATGATAATCATAACTCTTTGGCAGTCTGTGTTCGGCTACTTGCTTCAGAATGCTTGCAAAAGTGGCAACTAAATCCTTGTAGGAGTTAACATCAATTGTTATTAGATCAAAAAGAGGGCAAAGAGCTGCACCCATAACTCCAGGATTATTGTCACATAGCCTCTGCAACAATAACACGGCAAGAAAAATATCAGTTCTATAAGATGATTTCCTTTCTCATCTACACGTGCAAATATAACAGAATTTTCAATCGCCAAGAGTTTATAAATATGAAATTATGAAAATCACCAAAAGATTGGTATTTGTTATGGTTTTATTATCAGAAACTAGGTTTATAATATGTGCAAAAGGTACCCTAAAGCATCTCAGGGTCCGATTGTTTGGCAGACGGAAAAAGTTTTCCAGGAAAAAAATCGTACTCAGCTTCTAGTGTTTGGATACCTAAAATTGGAAAAAGTATTTTCAGAGTAAGATATTTTCCACCATCCAATGGAAAACAACTTCCCTAAAAAGTTGCTGAAGTTATTTAACACAACACGCTTCCTAGTACAAAGCTGTATATACCAACAAAAGAAGCCGTACAATTGGAGACGAGGGAATCTAGAATCACGTAGGCAAATTTGTCAGCCAGCGACTTTGCCAATACAGCTTCAAACCAAATGTGTCCTTTTCAGCAATCTTAAAGTCTTTATTTTATGATTTCTTTTTCGTTTTCTTCTCAAACTCTAAATTTGTGCCTCAAATTTTTTTGATATTTTATGCTTCAAGGTTTAGGTTCAATTCTTAAAATTGGATTTTGGAGGCTAAAGATTTTATGAATAGGTAAGAGCATTGATTAGAAAAAGACAGAAGCCTATTTCTTTGACTTGAGGACATTGATGCCTTCAGTTCCACTCCTGATTTGATGAGATTACTGTTTCACCTCAATCACTACCAATCTAATGATATGTCAACAGATTGTCATTTATATGTGCAAATCCATTCAATTTCTTGATCAATAAATTGTCTTTACCCCACCAAGAGATATGCTATTTTAAGTGATGAAGTGGCAAGAAGATGACTTTTAGTGGAAGGGGCTTGAGGTGGTGGCAGTGGATAGAGAATAGGCACGGTGGCAAGAGGCAATAATATTTTTATGGTAGCAATAAATTTTCAACCAAACACCCAAAAATAATGAAAAAGCCACGAAAAATATTTTCGCAAGGGAAACATTTTCAATCCAACCACACAGACCCTTATTGCTTACAATCTATGATCAAAGACTTTATAAAACTAAAACTGTACTTGAGGTGTTCAAGTTCTAGTTTGCATTCAACTTCTGTTTCTAGCTTATTTTAAGTTTTTTTTTTTGTTTAAGAAGCTTTGTAATACGAGAAACAACTTTATAAAAGATCTAAAACTGTACTTGAGGTGTTCAAGTTCTAGTTAGCATTCAACTTCTGTTTCTAGCTTATTTTAAGTTTTTTTGTTTAAGAAGAAAAAAAAACTGATATGAGAAACAACTATCATGGTGCTTTTGGAAACAGCGTTTTAAAACTTTCAAAACAAAAACACACTTTCAACTTTTTAAACGGCTTTTTCAATAATCACTTCGTTTTAAGCAACATCAAAAAAAGATGCAAACAAGAAGAGCACAATGTCCGGTTCATAGCCGTGATTAAGGGACCAATCACAGTGCTCTTCTCAAACATCGATAAGATGCCTCCAAACTCATTGCAATTTACCTTGAGAAATATAAGGTATAACCAATTCTATCCTACAGGAAAGGGATTTTCCCCTTATAAGCATAATTTATAAAGATAGAACATAAATTTGAAAAAATTTCAAAAACAAAAATAGCAAAATTTCCATCTGGTTGATTGTGCAAAATAAATTTTCAGTAAAAATCAGCAGTCGCTTACTATTCAGTCAAAAAGCCACAAGCCACTGAATTACAGATGTCCAGCTTCACTGGCTCTATAAACTGACTAACGTGTTTAATTTACTAGTTCATCTCACATGTGCATCCCTAGCCAAAACAATTCAACACGATAGAAGAATATGAATTCAATATCAACAAACAAGAATTTCATATATCACAAACCACCAAGGAATATGCACTCTAGAAGTTAAAACAAATACTTTCACGTCATTATAAGAAGCAACATGCATTAACAGTGATTAGACTTCACTCAGAAAACTTTTGCACTCAAATACCCTGCTCTAGTTCTTCCTCCCTTCAAATGGCCCCAAACCACACAAATATTTACCTAAAAATTATAATGACTACATTCTTAGTTCAATAACTTCTTCCTGCTGAACTGCCAAACATAATCTATATATGTATAAGTCCAGGCACCCCAAGCACGAGAATCCAGATAATGCATTTCCACAATCTTGACCAGTTTATTCAGATCTTATCTTATACTCGCAGTCTGCAGGGTCATTTCGTATGTATATTCAGCATGGGATTCTAAAAAAAATAATGTCTTATTTATACTAGTCTCCAATCTACTTCCCTGCACTTGTATTTGTTTATTTTCTTCTCTCACTTACACTAACACTCCGAATCCAAATGCTTACAGAATTAACTCACTCTATGCAGAGCAAAAGTATCAGCCTTTAACATTAACATCACTAGTAACTTTTTCACTGATTATCTCCAGTCAATAAAAATCAGGAGATCTTACTTTTCAGTCTAGCTATATTAGCAATATATACAAGTGCAATGCACCTTTTGAAAATTGGAAATGAGATGATTAACCGAAGAAGGAGACCGCTGATAAAACCGATGCAATGCCATGACAGCCTTCTTCCTAACAGCCTCTTTCTGATGACCCAACAACTCCACAACCTGGGGCAAGACTGCAGGAATAGTCTCCTCATTAATCAACTTACAAACCACATTCAAAGCCGCACAAACGCTTTCACCAAATAATTATCCGATTTCAAGTCCTTTTGTATTGTATTCACAATCAAAATAATTAAATCATGATCCTCATTCAAAAACAGCGTCACAGCCAAGTAGCCCGTCCTCTTCAAGTGTATATTATCGTCATGCGTCATCTTCACCGCATGAATGTACCCAAAAGACGCGTCATGCCCAAGCATCTCAACATAAACCAACCTTATAATATACTCCTTCATCTTCCTCTTCGGAATATCCGGCTCCGAAATCCTCCTCTTCAACATCTCGATTTCATGAAGAACAATCCGGTCCTCTTCCGCTTTAGATCGAGCCTCTCCAATCGATTTAATCAGGTCCAGAAATTCCTTTGACTGACCGAATCCACCTTGGGAGCCCATTGCGAGCTCCCGGCCGATAGTCTTCAACTGCTCCAGCTTGAATTCGGTTATCAGAACCCTATCAACAGTTCCGGCCAGAATGGTTCAATTTGATGGGAAATTTTTGGACCGGGGAGTGAGAATGTAGGGTCTAATTTTGGGTTTAGGGTAAAAAAATTTGGGGGATCTGAATAAAATTGAGAATTTGGAAGATCTAGAGAGAGAAATTATCAAAGATTTAAGAGAGTATTTTTTAGCATTAGTAGGAAGCGTCTTCTTCTGTATATAAAAGAAGAGGCATATTCATACAAGAAGCACGTGGAAAGGCGCAGGAACATTTCTCTCTAGATTTTTTTTTTTTTGGTAGCTTTATTTATTTATTTTTTTTTTTTGAGGGGGCCTGTTGTCTTTTGTGCTTTCTTTTTTGGTTTCTATTTTAGGATTTAAATTTTAAAGTGATTTTTTTTTTCATTGAGGTTGCGTTTGATGTGTGAATTTGAATTGAAGAAAGGATTTGAATTGAATGTGTTTGAATTAGGTAGATTTAAAATGACATAAAATTTGGATGAATTTTAAATTATCATTTAACAACTAAAATCACACTCCTACTTGTTATTGGATTTTAAGTTCGTAACTAAATCAATTAATTTGACATAACTTATTATAGATTTAGTTTTCAAATCAAAGGGTAAATCTCTCAATTCAAATATAATGTTACATAATTTACCTCAAAAAGAATATTACACTTTTTTGTTCTACCAAATTTTTTTTCTTGATATTTTCCGAAGTTTAGATTTTAAATGGATGACATAAGATCAAAGAATCACAATACCCTAAAATATAGAACTACATAAAAATTCGATTAGATTTATATCTAAATGTTGATTCTCTAGTACAAAGTTTTATTCTCATTTACTGAAGTAAAAAAATCATATTTATAGTCAATTATTATACACCCAAAAAAGCAGAACTAATTATACTTAGTCAGTACTAAATATGCCACATCCCACCCCGCTCCCCTCAGGGTCTTCATTAATCCTTCGTCTCATACTTTAGTAGAAAACAAAGAATAGTTTGGTATATTTAGAGTTGAATAGTAAGTCTAAATTTTTCTGAATCTAGCTAACTATTGTATGGAAGCATAGTGTTGATTTGTTCGACGACTTTGAGACCAATCCATGACTGATCATGATCAGATTTATGTTTTTATATTCGTGGACATAGTTTTGATATTATTGTGTGGAGTTTGCTCTAATATTTTGCTATAGTGTTGGTAGAGGTATTGGTGCTATAAAAGCTAGAGGTGTATATGACCTTTTTATTCAAATTTGAGAAAACTCAAGGGAATATCAATGTCTCCATGAAATTTAGAGTCGGATTATTTCGTGTTTGATCATAAACTTTTTGGCATTGTGGCGTGGCACAAATAATGCCAAATAATAACCTAGTTCTCTTTACTTGCAAGTATACATGATTCGAATTTAGATAGGGAAATAATGTGTTGATCCCATGATATATATGACTTTTTTGGCATAAGAACCCTAGATTTGAATTTATCAAATAGAAAATGGATTTCAAAAATTGTAGATTTTGGCTACAACAATTGTTAAAACTAGGCAAAGTAAAGTAGATTGAATGGAATGTAAATATTGAAAGAACAACCTAGGGTCTTATGATATCCCCTTAGTTCCGATTAAATGTATCCAACTAATTATTCCAATTTAATTCGTATTAGGGTTTGCAAGCTGCAAGTCCAATTGTCTTATAAAGACAGTCAAATGGGCGCTGCTGGTCATTATTTGTCTAATTAAAATATGGATTATACGCTCACTTACTATTACACTCAGTAATACCCAATTTCTGGTTTTGAACTATAAGAACGTATAAGAATGTATATATCATTCCTAAGCCACAACACAAAACCCGTTTAGTTACAAGCACAATCGATGAAAGAATTAGAATGATATACAAGTCAAATAGTAAATGTTGAGAATCATGTAATTGTAATACCCGACTTTTTTCACTCCTTTAACCTATTTTCGTACTTGATTTTATCCCTTTAAATACTCGTTAACATCTCGTTCAAGTATTAAATAATTGTTTTACCCATTTTAGACATTTTTAAAGTTTTCAGGTCAAAGGATAATTTTTTAAAACTTGAGGAACCAAAGCTTAAACTAGTTCTAAAGTTTGCAAAAACTTACCAACGAAGTTTTTATATAAGCAGTAAGTATATCGTCTTATCCAAGTTTAAGCAAAACTTCCAGAGAGTATTTTTCTTCCTAAACCCTTATAACAAAATTTTCAAATTCTATCACTAGTCTTGAAATTTTTCCTTCCAAATCAAATTGGTGAGCTGAATACTGTTAAACCTTTAATCCAATTTCACAACTAAATTTTACTTCAAGTCAGTGAAAGCTTACTTTTGGATGTTAAATTTCAAGTTCCTCAAAAAATTAATTCGTTTAATTTTTGTTGTTTGTGACTTGATTTTAATACCAAATATGTTTATGAGCTATTAGGATGTAATTTGTGATTTGAAATGACTTTTTTTAACTATTATTTTGGTGAGATTTGAATCAGGGCTTTGACAATTCTCAACCTGGTGATATATTTGAAATTATGAACCCTAATTTTTTGACTTTATCTTACTTTCACGAATTTAAATCAACCTTTACTTGTTGTGCTCGATTAGTTGCCTAATTTGAGAATTTGGGTGATGTCCAAAAGTGAACCTCTATCTCGATTTTTATCCTAACGGTATAACATTCTTTTGGTTTAGGTGATTCGAGATTAGAGTTTTAGACTGTCAAAGTTAGGTCACCGAGAATAATTTTCAAGATAAGTAACGTTTACGCCTTTTTATCAATAGCTTGTAGATGATTGACTTTGCAACCCTAGAATAATTGATATTTAGGTAAGTATATTTATTTTGAATAATGTTTATGAGGTAAATAAGCTTATAATTTAAGTGTTTATTATGTAATGTATTATTTGTTCATTATTGCACTATGTGTTAATGAATGATTATTGTGAAGAGTTCAATGGGTCAATTGAGTAGATTCAGCTATGAATGAGTGAGTGAAATGATATACTGAGTACTCTACCTTGTAAATGTTATAATAAATCTATCGACCCATTCTTTGATAGACACAATTATATCTTGTCTACTTGAATGGATAATAGATAGATTTGGATCCAGTGTTGAAAAGATTTTTGTGAACCATGAGCTCAGTGATTGATATTTATATTTTAATTATTGATAATGTTTTGTTTATTGTATCTTGTATTGATTATATACGTGTTATCTATAATTGAGATAAAATGTTATTTACTAAGTATTATATACTTCATCCGTTATTGTTTTTCCCTTTGATTTGCAGTCAAGGACCAACAGGAGGCGAAAACAGGATCTGAGTCGAATATTGATTTGGGACAGATTATAGTGCAAACATAAGTTACTAGTGTTAGAGTTTTTTTTTTTTTTTTTTTACCATCTTAGTATGAGGTTTGTTCTTAAATGTGGGCCTGTGTGCCTAAAGACTTGTTAGAATTATCTTATATATCAAACATTTGATTGTCATTTCGTTTGTGATTCGATATTTGTATATAGGTGTGATTTGGTTATGTCGTGAATGATTATGATTATGTTTGTTATATATACTTGTGGTTTTGTCCTAAATGATTTTGAATTCCAATGACAAAAACAAATATTATGAGTTGTTATATTAATCTTATACTGTACCTAACATGTTTGGGGTAATTCCAATGTGTGGTGTGTCATTGTCCCATTTTAGAGACGTGACATTGAGTGGTATCAAAGTGTAGGTTATTCAATCTTGTGTCTACTAATAAGTTGAACTGTTATTGTTATAAGTGCAGTATTGGGGACTTGGACTTGTAAGTAACTCAGAATTTGGGACAGACCAATCCATACTAGAAGTTACTGTGATTCCTTGTTCTTAATGCTTAGGTGGGGAGTGGCTGAAGTATGCATGTTATTTCATGGTTAGTGTTTGCATAAGAATTGACGTGTGATACATACCCTATCTGAAACGTGTAGGAAAATGAAAATTGAATTAAACAGATAGATACAAGTTGTTATAGCTCAGGATGAGACATTTGAGCAGGGAACAGGAACAAGCCAAGTACAGGTTGAGGAGTCTGTTGGGACAGATCAAGGGGTAAGAGTGTAGATTCAGACTAAGAAACTGCCACAACAGCCACAAAAGTTTCCACAACCCCAACCATCACAGATACCTAAGCTAGTGATAGATTATGCCACCATTGGCGCTATCGTCGGACAGGCGATACATGCAATCATTCATACTACTCCTGTAAACTCTGCACCTAATCCAACACCGCGACCAGAGGCTAGAGATATTGATTATTACTACCGGGTAATTATAAAAATTAATATCCCATTTTCGAGGGTAGACATGATCCAAATGAAGCAAAAAATGGTTGAGACAAATTGAGAAAAATTTAGATTTGTTGAAGGTACATGATGCGCACATAATCTTGATAGTAAAGCCATATTTGGTTAGAAATGCAACAAGATGGTGGAAAGGAGTAAAACTTGTACTTGCCCCTATGGGACAGATTTCATGAGTGATATTCAGGGAGGCCTTGTTGGAGCACTTTTATCTTTCATATCTTAGAGTTGAGCAAGGTATGAGTTTAATTCATTTAGATAGACTCCAAGTATGTCTGTAGTAGAGTCGAATATTCACAGAGATTTCATACATTGGAGATGTTTGCTTCGGGGGTTATGAGCGATAGGATAGAAAAGTGTGATCATTTCAGGAGGGGTTTACTGAAGAAAATTCAGGAAAAAATAGCAGCCGTGGATACAAATACATTTGAGAAGTTGTATGCTGCTAGTGCTTGTGTAGATATTTTTCTAAGATGGTAGAAGTAGAGAAGAGGGGAGACAGAGGTCCATATGTCCGTCCACAGAAACTAATCTATAGACCTGCAACACCTCCAACTCGCAGTTTACGACCACCACAGCCACCAATTTCACAGTTCCGTGGTTTCAGGCCCTAACCACCATAGGCAAGATTGTGAGCACCTTAGCTATCGCTGGACCCTCTCGAGTTATTGACAAGAGGGAAGGGACGATATTGGCACCAGTTCCATCTCAGGCATGACAACATATTCAAGAGTGTGGTTATTGTCATCATTATCACATGGGAAAGTGCAGGTGGAGGTCCGAAACATGTTTAGCCTGTAGCAATTTCGAGCACAGGTCCAAAGACTACCCTACAACCAGGCCGGACCATTACAACAACAAATGTCACAGGAGAGGAATGGTAGTGGTGTTGGCCCCAAAAGTAACCTAAAAGGGGGGTGAATTAGGTTATTTCAAAAACAAACCTTTTTAATGTGCTTAATGAAAATGCAACAAATAAACACTTAAGCACAAATGAATATAATAAATATTCAACAATTAAAGTTTAAAGAACAAATATAAAGATAGAGATAGAGAGTATCAAATCAAACTCTCAAACTTCTCAAGTTTGGAGTATTTTCACTAGTAGTGCCTCTTCAAAGAAGGTGAGGCAATAACCTTCTTGTACACAAAGTAGGCTCACCCTTGCACTAACTAAATCCCTCTAGTTAAGCCAAAGGATTTTACACAACAACCTCACTTTTGTACACTGTATCCCTCCACTCTTACATTTGAAGATCATTCACTGGTCTACTCTTACTCACACTAATTTTCTCTAGTTGAGCCTACTAAGAGAACTACACTACCCAAACCCATACAACACACAATATTTTAGCCTATTTCTTCCCAAATAGCTTTTACAAGTGTTTGTATTGAATGTAGTAGTTCTAATCTCCTTTTCTTTTTTTTTTGGTACATTTACAGACTTGGGGGTACTTATAGAAGTCCAAAAATTGCTTCCAATAGCTCTCTAACGGCTATTTTCTGTTTCCTAAGAAACTAGATGTTTGATCTTTCGGACGGCCGATGCTATGAGTGTGCGTCCGAACGAACTAGCCGTTGGACCTTTCGGACGTCCGATGCATGGCCTCAGTGTCTAGTCTCTGAGCGTATTCATTCGGACGTCCGAGGATGCGTCCGAACCTGCGTCCGGTCCATGTAATTTCTTCTGGAAGTATGATCGGACACTATTCTTCGTCCGAGACTTCAGGTCCTTTGTGTCGGACGATTATCATTGTCCGAATTGACTTCCTTTTGGACAATCATCTACATTCGTAGAGTTTTACTGGTTATTTTTTTTGATTGTGTTCGGACAATCATTTACATCCGAAACTTCCTATTTTTCTGCACACTTATTTTCAAACTATTAGTGCGATTTGGTCATCATCAAAACATGATTATCATAACTGGGGTTCAACAATCACCCCTTTTTAATGATGACTTAAATCAACTGGACAATTCAAAAAATAACCATAAAATATGAAGTACAAGACAAGAGAATTTGTCCTTTATTTTTTTCCCTTTTGGCATCATCAAAATATAATAAAATTAATACAATTTAAACTCCCTCTGAGTTTATTCTCCTCCCTTAAAATGTAAATGTAATTTAAGTGAGTACAAAGAGAATGATCCCCCTTACTTTTGCAAATAGTGACTTACTATAAACAAAAAATTGGGGATATTTGTACCCAAACATTCTAAACAAATTTAAACACATAGTTGAAAATTATTTAAGAGATCATAGTTCACATTAGCAAGTGAAAGCACAATTTTGATAAATAAAATTTAAATGTTACCCATTTCAATGCTGTAAACACATCTTAGCTCATATGCTTTGAACACTCTCAATTGATAATCTATCTTGAATTCCTTGGTGCTCTCCAAGCATACCTACATGCAAAGTTAGGCAACAACTTTTGGTACTCAAACTTTTTTGGGTCTAATTGGATTAGTAACATACTTAATCACCCAAATAGAATTTATTCCCAATTTTTCATTTCTTTTAACATAAGAATTTTTCTTTATATGGACATGTTGATGAAAATAATTACAAATAATATTCTTATTGCCATAAAAAGAAGATTTAGATTTAACATAGCACAAATCATTTTTTTTAAAGGTGAAAAAAATTTTATTCAAAAAAATATTTCTAGTTCTTTTCTTTTCAAAAATATTTTCTTTAACTTCTCAAAATATTATCAAGATCATCTAATCTCTTCTTCAATGAAACTTGTTCTTCCATGATCTTGATTTTTCCATCAAATTTTTTCTTCAAAACATCATTTTCTTTTGTCAAAAAGTTATTTTCATGCATAAGTTAAAGATGTTGAGTTGACACTCAATAAAGTATTAACTTTAATTTTTAACTCTTTATTCTTAGCATATGATTCATTCAAACATCATGCATTTTAAAAATAAATGATTCAACATCATCATCATCATTATCACATGAATCATCACAAGAATCATAACTAGATGATACCTCATATTGCCAAGTGCCATAAAAGCCATTTGAACCTCCTCATATTCTTCTTCAACTTCTCCATTCGAGTTACAATCATCCCAAGTGATTTTGGAGGTTGTTGAAGTGAGGCTTCCTTGAGTCTATTCTCCTTTTTTATGAAACTTTAAATGCTATGCTTCTATTTCCCTTTGCCTCCTCATCATGTTGTACCTTGTATTTCAAGAGACAATTCAAAGGAGGTTAAAAAATTAATCAAAAACTCGATAGGCATACAATTTAAATTTTTAGACTCCTTTATGGCAATAGATTTAGGTTCCCATTCCTTAGGTAAAGCATTCAAAATTTTTCTATTCTTTTCACCCAAGAGAATATTCTTTACTCAAACCTTCCAAGTCCTTTACAATATCATTGAACCTACAATACATCTTATCAATGTTCTCATGAGGTTCCATTTTGAAGGATTCATATTTAGCCACAAGAAGTGACTTCTTTTGTTATCTAATATCTTCATTTCCTTCATGGATTTCTTTCAATTTATCCCATATCTCGTTGGCCGATTTGCAACCTTTTACTTTAGAAAATTCATTTGCATCCAAAACATTATACAAAATATTTATGGCTTTAACATTTAAAGATAAATTTACTTTATCTTGTGCATTTAATTCAAATCTAGTTTTAAGCCTTAATCTATGAGTATTTTTATCAAGAATATTGGCCTCAAAAGGACCTTCATAAATAATATACCACAAATCAATGTCAATAGATTGAACAAAAATTTTTATTCTATCCCTCCAATAAACAAAATTAATTCCATTAAATATGAGAGGTCTAGAAATAGAATGCCCCACTAAATAAAGCATTATTGAGGGGTGATTTGTCATGATCTTTACTCTAATACAATTTAAGCAAAATAAAGAGACCAGTGCTCTAATACCAATTATTGGCCCTAAAAGTAACCTAAGAGGGGGGTGAATTAGGTTGTTTAAAATAAAACCTTTTTAACGTGCTTAATGAAAATGCAACAAATAAACACTGAACACAAATGAATATAATAAATATTCAACAATTAAAGTTTAAAGAACAAATATAAAGATAGAGATAGAGAGTATCAAACCAAACTCCCAAACTTCTCAAGTTTGGAGTATTTTTACTAGTAGGCCTCTTCAAAGAAAGTGAGGCAATAACCTTCTTGTACACAAAGTAGGCTCACCCTTGCACCAACTAAGTCCTTCTAGTTGAGCCAAATGATTTTACACAACAAACTCACTTTTGTACACTGTATCCCTCCACTCTTACAATTGAAGATCACTCACTAGTGTACTTTTGCCCACACTAATTCCCTCTAGTTGAGCCAAGAGAACTACACTACCTAAACCAATACAACATACAATATTTTAGCCTATTTCTTCCCAAATAGCTTTTACAAGTGTTTGTATTGAATGAAGTAGTTCTACTCTCCTTTTTTTTATATACATTTATAAACTTAGGAGTATTTATAGAAGTCCAAAAATTACTTCCAATAGCTCTCTAACGGCTATTTTCTGTTTCCTGAGAAACTAGCCGTTTATCTTTTGGATGGCCGATGCAGTGAGTGTGCATCCGAACGAACTAGCCTTGGACCTTTCGGACGTCCGATGCAAGGCCTCAGCTCCGGTCTCTGAGCGTATTCGTTCGGATGTTCTAGGATGCGTCCAAACCTGTGTCCGGTCCATAAAATGTCTTCTGAAAGTATGATCGGCCGCTATTTTTCGTCCGAGGCTTTAGGTCCTTTGTGACTTCCTTTCAGACAATTATCAGCGTTCGTAGAGTTTTATTGGTTGTTTTCGTGATTGTGTTCGGACAATCATTTACGTCCAAAACTCTCTATTTTTCTACACACTTATTTTCCCAAACTGTTAGTGGGATTTGGTGATCATCAAAACATGATTATCATAACTGAAATTCAACAAGTGGCACGGGACCAGCTACAGCCCAAGTTTATGCTATGATCCAACAAGAAGCAGATGGATCAGGTCAGGGCATGACAGGTATGGTGTTAATTAATGATGTGCCTTCAACTATTTTATTTGATAGTGGTGCTATGCATTCCTTTATTTCTAGAAGATTCGGTAAGATGTTGAACTTTAAACCTTATTGGCTTGATACCCTTTATAGAATAGGTACACTGAGGGATAGGATTCTTGAATTTAAATGGGTATATCCTAGTTGTAAGGTATCATTGGTTGATTATGAGTCCGATGCTAATTTGGTGCAACTTAATATGTCTGACTTTAACGTAATACTAGGTATGGATTGGTTGTCTTGCAATTATACTCACTTAGATTACAGGGAGAAGAAATTTAGGTTTTGTGTATCAAAATGGTATTAAGAAACCAGATTGACAATTTATACATCAAGGAGAATACTATCAGCATTACAGGCACAGAGGCACTGAGAAAGTGGTGTGAAGCATTCTTGGTTTATGTAATCAATACAAAAAAGAAAGGTACCAAGTTAGAAGACATCCTAGTGGTTCGGAAGTTTCCAGATGTTTTCCTAGAAGTTTTTCTAGAAGATTTGCCAAGACAGCTACCAGAGTAGGACATAGAGTTTGAAATTAATCTACTATTAGAAACTGCACCAATCTCTAGACTCCTCACAGAATGGCCCCAACAGAGGTTAAGGAATTGAAGACGTAATTGCAGGAGTTTAAAGATAAGAAATTCATTAGACCTAGTGTATCCCCTTAGGGAATTGCGGTATTGTTTGTTAAGAAGAAAGATGACAGCCTTACGTTGTGTATTGACTACTGAGAATTGAACAAGGTCACTATAAAGAATAAATATCCCTTGCTAAGGATCGATGATTTATTTGATTAATTGAAGGGTGCCAAGATATTTTCCAAGAGAGATCTGAGATCCGGTTACAATTTCATCAGCTGAGAATTAAGGCAGAGAATGTTCCAAGGAGTGCATTTCGAACTAGATATGGCCATAATAAGTTCTTGGTGATGCCATTTGGACTAACCAATGCACCTGTAGTATTTATGGATATGATGAATAGGGTATTCCAACTATAGATTGGAACATGATTGCATTGGGTTATTGTGGTCGGTTAACCAAATATGCTTATTTCTTGCCCTTGAATACTTCTACTCCTATGAACAGGTTAGTGTGAATCTATATAGAAAATATTGTGAAGCTACATGGTCTACCACTTAATATTATTTCAAATCAGGATCCAAGGTTCATTTCGAAATTTTGGACAACTTACCAGCAAACCATGGTTTCAGAAGTAGTTTTAATTTCGGCCTTTCATCCACAGATAGATGGACAATCAAAATGGACAATCAAAATGGACAATTTAGACCTTAGAAGATATGTTGAGGATGTGTGTTATAGATTTTCAAGGTAACTGGGATGAGCATTTGATGTTGATTATGGAATTCTTCTACAATATCAATTATCACATTAGCATTAGCATGGCCCGTATGAAGCTATATATGGAAGAAAATGTCGTTCACCTTTATATTGGGATAAAGTCAGGGAAAGAAGACTAACAAGACCAAAATTGATTCAAATTACAGTAGGCAAGATAGCCGTTGTCTAAGACAGACTCAAGGCAGCTTAGGATAGGCAAAAGAGTTGGGTAGATATGAAAAGAAGACCATTGAAGTTTCAAGTTGGGAACAAGGTATACGTAAGAATTTCACTGACAAGAGGAGTTATAAAATTTGGCAAGAGTGGGAAATAAAGTCCAATATTTGTGGGACCCTTCAAGATACTGAAGAGAGTTGGGAACTTGGCATATCAGTTGGCTTTACCTCCAGAGTTGGCTCAAGTGCATAATGTATTTCATATTTCACAACTCCAAATATACATATCCGATCCAAATCACGTGATCGAATATCAACCACTTAGTGGTAAGGAAGAATTGGTTAATATAGTATGAAGAAGTACCTATTCACATTATTGATACCAAGGAACAAATCCTTCGACATCAGTCCATTTCGTTTGTTAATGTTCAATGGTCAAACCATTCAGAAAATGAGGCAACATGGGAATCCGAAACCGACAGGCGAAACAAGTACCCGTACTTGTTTGTCTCGTTAGTACGTTAAGTTTCGAAGGAACAAATCCTTCGACATCAGTCCATTTCGTTTGTTAATGTTCAATGGTCAAACCATTCAGAAAATGAGGCAACATGGGAATCCGAAACCGACAGGCGAAACAAGTACCCGTACTTGTTTGTCTCGTTAGTACGTTAAGTTTCGAAATCGAAACTTTTCTTAAGGAAGGGAGAGTGTAATACCCGACTTTTTTCTCTCATTTTACAAATTTTCGTATTTGATCTTATCCCTTTAAATACTTGTTAATATCTTTTTCAAGTATTAAATAATCGTTTTACCTTTTTAGATATTTTTAAAGTTTTTGGGTCAAAGTACAATTATTTAAAACTTGAGAAATCAAAGAGCTAATTTCTAAAGTTTCAAAAACTTGAAAATGAACTCTTTATATAAGCATTTGAAGTATATCATCTTATCCAAGTTTAAGCAAAACTTCCAAAGAGTATTTTTCTTCCTAAACCCTTTTAAAAAAATTCTCAAATTCTATTACTAGTCTTGAAAATTTTTCCTCCAAATCAAATTATGATCCAGGAATACTCCTAAATCTTTAATCCAACTTCACAAGTAAGTTTTACTTCAAGTTTTGCCTGATTTTTATGTTAAATTTCAAGTTTCTCAAGAAATTAATTTGTTTAATTTTTGTTGTTTGTGATTTGATTTCATCATCAAATATGTTTATGAGCTACCAAGACATGATTTGTGATTTCACATGACTTTTTTTAAACTATTATTTTTTGTGAAATTTGAATTAGGGTTTGGAAAATTCTTAACCTGGTTATAATTTTCCCACCTCATCCATTGATCGGGTCAATTGAGGGCCTCGATACCCGCTTCGTGAGGGTCGGATACGGGTCGTGGTTTTAAAACCCATGGTACCCGATCCGACCTCATAGATGTACTCAACCTATAATGTTAAGTGTAAATAAGTCATTCTCTTATTTTTAAAGTCTTGATTTATAGTAGAGATTGATTCCTATCTAATTTTTCTCGGATAAATTTTATGTTAGTTTTATTTTTCTTTTTTGTTTGAAGAAATTATGTGATTTTTTAAATTGAATTTTGTTAACATTTTTTTTTTGACAATCTAATATTGGATTTTTTCCCCTTTATTCTTCTCAATTTATATAGAATATTTGTTAATCAACTTGTTCTAAAAATTATTAAAAGTTTGGTGTTCAAAATGAGATTAGTTTAGTTTTATTTTATTTTTTTTTAGAAAGTGAATGATGATAGGATAGGGTCGGGTACCCGACCCTCTTTACCGGGTACCCGCTCTCAGGATACTCGGTGATATGAGGGTCGGATTAAGATACAGGGTTAAAAAATGACTGACCCGACAAGTGAGGGTCGGATCAAAAAAATCCCTTGAGGGGCGGGAACCCGCCCCGCGCCCACTCCTACCTGGTGATAACATGTACTAATTTTAATGAATTTTGACGTCAAAATAATAATTCCACAACTATGAATCTTATAGAAAAAAATACAGCAAAATATATGGGGCTGCTTGATTTATCTTTTAGAATTAGAATCGAAATTGGAGTCATTAATAAAAAACTAGTATGGATTTAAGTTACTGATTACCTTATGTAGTATTTGGAAAATATTTGTTTGGATTAGGTATCGAAATAATTTTTTTTACTTTTTACCTCTTTCTTTTCTACTTTCCCCTTTATCTTTTCACAACAAGAACACCTCCATCTCCAATTTGATAACAGTCGTAGATAAAACTCGTTGATCCCATCAAGGGAGTGCTACTCATCAAGTCAAGAAGGTCTCTGATGATGAAATAGCAAAATAATTGCTCAATTTCTCCCGAGTGGAATAGAGTTCTACTAATTCCTCATAAAATAATTTCAAAATCCAAGATCCCACACACACATGACTACTAGCTTCAACTTCTTCCATGGCAGGTAGTGAATCTTTAAAAGTTTCAAAACCATGGTTGGTTATTTTTAATCAGCAAAAAGAAAATTTGAAATAATAGATAGAAAAGAAATCATTAGGTTGCTACAAAGGTGGCAGTTGGTAGGAAAGGGGGAGAGGGAGAAAGTTTGCAGAAATAGGGAGCTGTGAGAAGATAAAGTAGTCATCGAGATTTTTTTTTTCCAGTCATCTGGATTCAAGTGTGGGCTTTGAGCAAAACCCCCAATTTAATCAGGATTGACAAATCCTATTTTTTTTTTTTATCAATATTTCCAATTCCCTGAATCCAATGCCACTAACCCAAGTACCTTAACTTGTATTCATCCCAATTTCGGATCCCAAAACCGCCCAACCAAGCATCCCATATGTGTCTCATTCTCAATTCTTGAGAAATATACTCTTAAATTTAATGATCTATAGACATATAAACAAATAAAGGTTTGTATAATAACAAAATTTGACCCAATTAATAATTGTATTTATCAAATAATATCGCAAAACATCATGACAGTATTGGTTTTAGTGCATATATCTATTAATCTCCCAATTGTACTAAAGTCAATGCTTATATATATCTCATACTATCAATATACAGACTTATTATTGACTAAGTACATTAACAAATAGAAATATAACATCATCTGTGAATATAAATTTCTTAATGCTAACATCAAGTCCCCAATGATTATTCTATTCAAATGAAATTGCTCCTTAGTTTATTTTCAATTTTAATGAGACTGTAGTTCCTTAGCTTGAGCTATCGTCCATTATCATCATAACTAAGTGATTTTAATGGTATGAACAATTTCAAGTTTTCAAAGAATTTCTATTCCTAATTTCCTTAGCAACAGCTGACAATGTGGCAATATATATATATATATATACACACACACACCCCAAAAGTGAAAACTTAGATGTTATAAGTCTCATTTACTACCTTTCAAATTAATAATCCATTTCCTAACATCACTACACAAACTGAAATTTCATATTTTCAATTTTATTTACCTTGCTTGTCACATTAACTGCAAAAATGGTATCTAATATGCATATGCTTTGAGATAAACAAAACATCTTTTAGATATATATCCATATAATCCACCAAGATGCAAGATTTTTCTTCCAAACTTTTCATGTAAATGTTTTATAAAACCCATCATTTGACTAATAATAAAAAGACACGTTAATGCTCAAGTTATATATTATTCTCATAAAATCTTGGGACAGCTCTCACAACCTTTTTGTACACATCTAGATTATTAAGATTTTTGAAGAAAAAAATAAACAATTTGATTTTGATCATCAAATCTAACATGTCAAAAATTCAAGAAATTTTCTTCAATCAATAAATAGATCTAATACATTTTTTTTTTTTTAAAAATTGATGTCACACATCTCCTCTTTATAGTTAATTTTATCACCTAGTTAATCATTATCATTAATAATGTACAACTTCTTGTTCATCGAATTATGTCAAGATACCTATTTGGTGGTCTAGTTGTCTTACTTGCTTTACACAGATGTTGTGTATCTATGTGTTCTTTTTAATAAGTTATTTGGGTTTATAAGTAAATTTGTTGTACTATATGATAGTAGGTAGTTCTATCTCTTTGCCAACGTTACCATGTTGAATAAACTCTTTTTAAGAACAATGATACGCCAACTTATAAAAATCTAATATCCATGAGTCTAGATAGAGTTATGAGAAATGCAGTTTTAGTCCGTAATGTTTAGGAGGGGAGCCAATATAATCTTTAAAGTTTTAGAAAAATAAATTTAGTTCTCAATCTAGATCAATTTAGGCTAAAAAAGATAATTGATGGGAATTCAATAGTGACTAACTATCAAAATTAAATTAGAATTAGTCAAATATTTTGGCTTATTTTTTATCTCCAAAGTTTCAAATTTGGATTAGTATAGTCCCTTTAGATAACTTCAAATTGACATAATTAGGGTTTTAGGATGAACTTAGATGTGAATTGAATTAAATATATGCCAGATGTATACTAGAAATACTAATAAACCAAACCATGGAAAAACTAATAGTCCTTTTTCTTCTTTTTATTTTCATTTTCCTTTTTCATTTATATTTTCATGTTAATACGCATCACACTATTTTTCTTCTCGTTACACACTTAAAATCAATTCTTTTTTAAACCTCATTCTTATTTGTTATTTTGCACTATGTGCAATTAATTGATTATTAGTTCTAGCATATTTTCACTTATTGTGGTAATTTAATAATTGGTTGAATATTCTACTAGAATGTATAAATATATACTATACGTAACTTAAGTTGATAATCCAATATCCCAAGTAAAATTATTTTTTATAAAATTGTTTGATTTATTTGTTTGAATTATCACTGTACACGTACATTAAAAGAAATACTCTAAAATTTTTATTATTGGAATATTATATTTTATAGGAAGTAATCTTTCCAGAAAATAAAATATAAAATATTTCACATTGGTATAACTATTTAAAATCTATGTTCGTATAGCATATCTAAATCTATAAAATGAGTACTTACACAAAATAAGTGTGTATTGTATCGAATGGTTTTGGAGTGTTTTCCTCAGTGTTGAGAGTATTATGGTCATTTTTACTCATTCTATTAGCAACCATATTTGTTAGTTATTTGGTGGTTAGTGGAGACTATCGGCTGTTAAGATTGATTTACTCTTATTTGACTATATTGTCCCTTTGGATCATAGAAGCTTTGTTGAATGAAGTTTGTTATTTCGGACTTGTCATGCTTTTTGGTAGTTAGAACACATTACTTCCACTAACAATATATAATGGTTTAGCCACCAATATTGAATTGTTTTATGAATTTTTTTCCCACTATAATGTTTTCAGCCTTTGATTGTTCACTAAATTTTATCAAAGCGAATATGTCAACTTTGTGTAAATTAAAACCAAAGAATATATCAGACATATTAAGCAGTATATACAATAACCGTACTTTCCCATTTCCACTCTTAAACTCGTTCGGGTTACAATAACGCAAAGTAAATTATTATGATTCTATTGCATGCAAAAATATTGTGAGTTTGTTTAGTTATTTCATGTTTTATCATATCTTTTAGAGAATGATGGCATACTGAAGAAATACTTTTTTGTTTTTTTTAAAGGTTGGTTTATCAACATTTCTTTCTTTGAGATGGGGGCTTCGATATAGTTGTGAATATCCATTCATGTTAAAGTACATAATAAATTTTTTATGAGAAATGATGTAAAATAATTATAAATCTCTACAAAAAATATATATAAAAATCAATAATTTATTCATTACTATCCACAAGAAAAAAAGAAGTTACATCTAATCCAAGTATCACTTAGTTATGATGATATATATATGTATGTATATATATATATATACATATATATATATATATATATTGTAGAAAACATGCATGTATCATTATTTTGTAGCAAAAACTTAATTGCATGGCCGAAAACAATTAAAGCTAGTGCAACTTGAGTCCATCGAGGATGGGCTTCTCGTTGACATCTGATAGTTTGTTGTACATTAGAATATTCCATGCAATTCATAGGAGCATATGCAACTGGAGTCATGGAATAGTAGAGGTGTAGTTGGTCTAAGATCCTAATGTCGCATGTAAGCTTCATATAAATGTGAAAATAGCAACAAACAAATTACCAAACCTTTTCTATTCTGCTGCAGATTATTCTATAGTCAATCACAAAGAGGTAATTTTGAGGTTTTTTCATTTGGTTGAGTTTACATGTTAGATGACTTTCAGTATTACTTTTGTTTGGTTGCTAGATAGATGTGTAGTTCAAATAAGAAGTACATGTAGATTATTATTTCTTGAATTGTATTGCTTATAGGACCGGTTATGAGTATTTCAACTTTGCTTGTTGTCTTATTGATTGATTAATCATGGTATGTTTATGATCTAGTATGAGAAATAGTCCATGCATGAAGGTTTCTTATACTAGGATGTTAATTTTCAGCATGCCAAACAAAAAAAGCCATAGAATCTTTTGCACGTGTTACTTTTATTTTGTTCATTAGTTTATTGATCATTGATTGATCATGGTATGATCATGATTTATGATAAAAAAAAATAGTTCTGTATGAAGCTTTCTTTAGTAAAATGTTAATTTTTAGCATATTAAACAAGAGCAGCCATAGAATCTTTTTCATGCTAATTTTTTCCAGTTTTGTTCATGAGTTTATTAGTCATTGATAAATCATGGTATATTGATGATACAGAATGAGAAATAGTTCTTGATTTTGCTGGAATCTGATATAAGAAAACAAGTTGCACCTTTTGCATTGATCTTACTTTTATGTTTTGAATATGCATGCAGGCACATTGATTTTGTTAATTATCACTTAAGTTTGTTTGCTAAGGCTTTAGCTTTATTAAACTTTCTACTATGTGCATGGGGGAAAATTCATATGTTCTCTAGGACAAGTATCTTGAAAGGATATTGTTATATAGCTAGAATCACATTCATGTTTATGAAATTTACATTGCAGCTTTTGCAAGGCCATACATGATGGTTTCTATAGTAGAGTGTTAATTTTGAACATGCTATTTATATGGTTATACCTATTATCGATCAATTTTTTTAGTGCAACTATATTGTTTGACTATGTGTTTTTATATATGTGTGGAAATATGTTTATGCATCTTCTGTTATTGTGATGATAAATTCTTCTCATACTTTTTTTTTCCCATGGCTACAGATTAGGTAATACTTATAATAGCAAAGCAAAGTGTAATCTTGGAGCCTTGGATTGTGTTACTTTTTATTGGTAACTCTTTATTTATGTTGTGCATAATAGTTATCCTGGCTCCACGACTGTGGCCTCAAGGTTTATCAATAATGATGAAATAGAGGGAAAATCAGTATGAACAATTGCACAAGTATAAAACTAAGATATATTGTATATAGGCACTAATATTGTAATGTTTATTATTCATATTTATTGCGAATAGCATATTTGGAGATATAACTATTAATAATTACATGGTCCACCTAATCCTAAAATAATATTAGATGGTTTTCTAAGTTTTCTCTTGTCTATTTCTTCTCCTTGCTCATCTTTCTTAACAACTCATTCACTGAAGGGCATCTGCCTACAATATAGAGCAGTTTGCATTGGTTGTTTCTACTTCTAATGATTACACATCTAGATGTGTATAACCTTCTACCTACAAGGAGGAACCTGCTGTTTTCTTTCTTTCCGAAGTCATTTAAAAACTCGCTCTACCTTTTTTATTCTCTTTGGTAGGAAAATTTTCCAAAGGTAGGCCTTGAATGGAAGCTCAACAGAAAGTATTCTAGAAGTTTAGGTTCATTGGATAATAAAATCTAGGGCTTTATAACTACCGATATATCCTAATGAAGTTTGATGCTAAAGAAGATTATCAAAGAGAATGGTGTCATGGCTTCTGAACCATTCTAGGGTTTGGAATGCGCATACTAAAATGGGCTCCAGATTTTCGCTGTGATTGTGAAACACTTTTGGCTCCTATTTGGATATCATTTGGCCAGCTGCCTTCGCATCTCTTTCACAAGGTGGCTCTTTTTTCCATTGGCTGTTTGATAGATGACCCATTGATAATTGATATCTCCATGACCACTGGTACTTGTCCAAGTAAAGCTGGGGTTTGTATTGAGCTAGATTTGTTGAAGCCTCATCTGAAAAAAGTATGAATTGGGAATGGAGAAAAGGACATTGGCAAAGTGTTAATATGAAGAAATCACCTCCTATTGCAAAAATTGTTCAAAAGTGGGGTACTCCATTGCTAATTGTAAATAGCTCCCTAACCCTAACCCTAACCCTAATGCAGCCTCAACCACTAACCCTAAATCAATTCCACAACCGATGGCTACCATAGAAAACCCTTACCCTAATCCGCCATCAACCAAAAATTCCAATGCTCCACGACCAAAAACCTCTAAATTGGCAATAACAACTCAACAATGGGACTCAACATTTCACAAAAAAACCACCTAGACAGACCCTAACTGCGGGTGAAATTAATTTGTGATTCATTAGGTATCTCAACTATGGAAATGGCAAAGATTTCCACATACAACAAAACTAGGAAAAGGTGCTTGAGAATATTTTTGAGGACCATATAATTATCCCCGATGACATAAATGTTTTATTGTATTCCTTTCCCAAAGATGATTACCACCGAAATGGGAGAAAAATAATTCCTGAAGATGACATATCTGAAACCTCTCGGACTTTAACTCGGTGGAAACACTAGAAAAATCATGTGAGGTACTGTCTCAGGCATTGCATGCATTTTTCCATGGCTTACGTAAAGAGTCCACCATGTAGCACTTAACCTCACCAAAAGTTTCTAAACGGGGATGGAAGAAAAAATTAGAATAGAAACTGATACAATTGACGTGCTCCAATTTAACAAGGCAGGTAGTCAAGGCCTTCAATGATTCATTCTCCAGCCTCTCTAATGATTAATATCCGTGTTTGGAATATTAGGTGTATCTCCCAATAAGGCACCCCTACGTCGTTTAAAGGAATTAATTCGTTACCATTCTCTATCGTTAATTGTTATTCTGGAACCTATGCTTGATGCGATAAAACAAGAAGATTTTTGTATTAAGCTTGGTTTTAGATTTTTCCAGTTTAATATTTCCAATAAACTTTGTGTTCTATAAAAAGGAGGTTTTCATCTTCATATTCTGGAGAATTCAGATTATTATATGCATCTTTTGTTAACTCATGACCAGTGGACTCGTGTAGTGCAGGCTTCATTTATTTATGCTAAATGTACTAGGGCTGAATGAAAGACCTTGTGAGATCAACTTAATCTGATTTCAACTCAATGAAACCAACCTCATTTCCTTGGTGGCGACTTCAACATTATTCACTCTCTTGTCGAATATAAGAGACATGCTAGGCAAAATTTACATGCTATATCAAATTTTAATAGCATGATATTAGCTTGTGGATTGCATCAAGTGCCTTATACAGGGAGCGATTTTACTTGGTGTGTGGATACGAAGTGGATGACCAGTTTGGAAAAGACTTGATCGATGCCTTTTCAATCAAGATTGGCTTAATTTATTCTTGCAATTGATGGTACATCACCTTAATCGTGCATCAGATCACTCTTCCCTTCTTTGGGAGCAACCAGATTTATCTCCTCATGCCCCCACACATTAATCCAATATAAGTGGACATGTCATATAGAGTTTCATGCATTAACAGTTGAACGAGTCATCAGACTCCAATCAAGGTTCAAGGAACGAAGACAAGAGTCAGAATTGATCCGATCAAAAGTGAATGTTGAAAATCTCTTATACAAATGTTAGAGAATGTCTAAGAGACAGTTGTGGTAGTTGAAAAAGAGGTTAGGTGGTGCGAATCAGACATCGAGACTCACCCCACTAGCCATAGCCGAGAATAACTCAGCCAAGTACAAGCAAAACTTTTTCATCACTTGCACAAAGAAGAGATGTTTTGGAGGCAAAAATCTAGAATTAAATGGTTGTCCGAGGGTTAGATAGCAATGCAAATTTTTTCTTGCTTCTTTAACCAGCTAGCAAGCAATACCCACAATTCATAAAATCAAAGACTCCTCGGGTCAATGGCTCTCCACACCCTCTGACATAAAGGCTGCAACAGTTAACTTCTTTCAAACCTTATTTGCGGATAAGGGTATAGAAATTCTAGCCACGCAAGACATACTAACCTTTATTCCATCCATAGTCATAGCCAACCAAAATCAGGAGTTTCTTTGACTCGTTACTATTGGGGAGGTGAAAGCTGCAGTGTTTGAACTGGACAAGGATAGTGCATTGAGACCGGACAAATTCTCTAGGACTTTCTTTCAACATTGCTGGAATATTGTAGAAACTGATATGTTCCAAGGTGTGCAATAATTTTTTCTGGCATACCTACTACAAAGGAATTGGGAGCATTTCTATTATCTTACTTCCTAAAAAGAAAGTCTGACTTCGTTTTTGGATTTTGTACCCATATCCTTATGTAATTTTATTAACAAAGGCCAATTGTTACTAGATTCTTGCTAATCGACTTTCATTTATCTTGCCACATTTGATTTGTTAAAAGCAGTTAAGATTCCAAACAAAGGATGCAACATGGCGGATAATATATTATTAGCATAGGAATTTTTGTGCTTCTTGGAAAAAAAAACTCGTGGCCAGAATGTTATTCTTAAGCTAGATATGACAAAAGCATTCAATAGAGTATCATGGCAATTCTTGGAGGCTTTGTTGGTGAAATTTGGTTTTCACTCTAGATACACATCTAGATGGTCATGAAGAACCTAACTTGAAGGATGTTGTATAAGATGATAAATCTCTTATACACATCTCCCAATATAATACAAGAATTGTTCAAGGGGACCCATTATCGCTTTTCTTTTTTATTCTATGTTCTTCCTTTATAAAAGGGATTATGTCAGCTTGACGGCAAGCAAATCTTTGATTCCATATGCTCTTGCTTGTAATTGTCATAGTGTGACTCATCTTTCTTTTGTAGATGACATGATTATTTTCTATCTCGAGGAGATTGGAAGACACTCAAAACCCCTAATGAAGCTACTAGAAACTTATCTGAAGGGCTTGGGTCAGAGAATAAATTTTTCAAACAGCTTTTTATTTCTCTCTTCTTCCTTTGGAGTTCAACCATTCAATTTAGAGAAGCGATCACGAGGATATTGCTCAAGGAGCTGCCTATACTCTACTTAGGGTGCATTCTCCACAAAGGTAGACATCGAATATACCAATTTCAATCCTAATTGAGAAAATCCAAAACAAATTGGCAAGTTGGAAACACAAGCTTTTATCACCAGGGGGACGCTTAATCCTTATTAAGCATGTTTTGTCCTCCATCCTTGTTCATGTCTTATCTGTGATGGATCCGCCTAAGGGAGTACTACAAACAGTTCAAAGAACCTTCACCAATTTTTTCTAGGGAGATTCAGAATGTAGCAACAAAAAAAAAAACACTAGTCATCTTGGAAATCTGTTTTCCCACGAACGGAAATGGATTAAGGCTACGAAGTGAACTTGGAGGATGCAGTAGATGCCTTTACACTCAAACTATGGTGGAGTTACATTGACTTATCTTCCTTGTGAGAAAAATTCATGCATACAAGATACTCTAAATCCACGGCTTCTAGTTCATTAGTATGGCATAGGATGCAACGAAGTAAACATCTCATAAGCAATCACATTCAGTTGTTGGCAAGGACTAGGAATTGTTCATTCTGGTATGACAATTAGCTTGGTGATTGCATCCTTGCTCGTGAAGGGGCTGCAAATCTCCTTGAATTCTCTATTCAACAATTGTATGACAATCAACATAGATAGGATGGTGAAAGCATTTCTTTCGATGGAGGATAAAGCAAGAGTGTTGGATACCAAATTATATCTTTCCATTCATCCGGATAAGGTCATATGGAATCTGGAAAACTAAGGTGTTTTCTCTTTAAAGTCGGCCTATCAACTAGTACGCTATCCTAAAAAAAAAAAGGAACATTCTTGAATAGTCATTTGGAGTTCGCATTTCTACCATTGAAAGTTTCTCTGTTTATGTGGAGACTGCTCAATGGTTTTTTACCATTTCATGATGTTCTTATGCAAATGGGTTTCTCAATGCCTTATAAACGTCCAACATGCACTTCAATTGACACACTAAGACACTGATTCATCAAATGCCTTTGGAAAATTCATTGTGGTCATATTACGGCCTAATGTTTGGATTGCCCTTGGTGAAATCTTCCATCCAGCAAGCATTACTTTCTTGGACGGCGGTATCCCAACCTCTAGACATGCCCTAATCTCCTTCTTTCCCTCATTCCATGGAGTTTATGGCTGGTGAGATGTCAATTTATGAATAATAACAAACTTCCTACAAAAGAATTGGCAATTTATAAGGTGGTGGATTTAATTTCGGTTTCGAGTTTGGTGCAACCATTCAAGTCTACCCCTTACTCCAACCAATTGCCTCAATCATTGCTGGTTCTATTTCAAACAACCACAACTTCACCTCCTTAGGTACGAGCAATTGAAGTCATGGTTGACAAACTTTGATGGGATAAAGCTAAATGTTGATGACTCGTCAATGGTCAATCCAAGAAAATAGGCGGAGGAGGAATTGCCCATCTCAACTCAGGTGAAGTTTTATTTGGATTTTCCAAATCATTTGGTGTTAGTTAAAGCCTACAAGCTGATACAAAAGCTCTCATTCACGGCATTCAATGCTGTATTTCACGTTCAATTCTTCATGCAACCATTGAGATATATTCGCAAATACTTCTGGACATTGTCGCGTACAAATCTCTCATTCCTTGGAAGCTAGATGATCTAATCCAACAAATTCAAGACACATTAGGTCTTGGGCACTTCAATCTTGTTCAGGCCAATATGAGTGCTAATTTGCTAGCAAAAGAGGGAAGTAGGCATAATGATCTCACTTTCCATTCACATGATGTACCAAATTTCCTCACTGATTGTAGTTTCTTGGATTCATTGGGCACCCCATCATTAACAATGGGTAGTGTCTAATGATCCAGATTTCTTCAGTGCCTTTAATAAAATGCCCTTTTGAATTTAAAAAATTACATGGGTTAATATGTGTTTAACATTTAGCCTCATTTGATTCAAAATAATTTTTTCCATTGTGGTTATTTTTGCAATATCATTTGTGTAAATTTTCAAGCTAAAATAAAAAAATTTTCCCCATTGTGTATTTCAAAGATCAATTATAGTATTATATTTTTATTAACTAAATAAGCTAACCAAACATATACAAATTCGCTTTAAAAAAGTATTTTATTCAGTTTTTTCGTTTAGTAAAAAAAAATTTATCAAAACCAAACGGGAACCAAAATAAAGGTGTATGTATCCAATCATTTTTGAAATAAATGTCACTTAATTTTTTTTTAAGTCCCAATCCCACTAATACCCAAAAGTAGGGTTGAGAATCGGTTAAATGTCAGTTAATCTATTAATAAAATCTGTGAAATTTAAAATAGGTTCCTAAAACTTTTAGCGAGTATCAATTTTAAATTCAAATCAATAGAAATATTCAGTTTACAAAACTCAAATCGGTAATCCGTTTTGAATTTGATTAATTATATTCAACTTCAACAAGTTAATCATTTATATTAAGCCAAAATCTTGTATGCAAAAACTTGTACCTCAAAGAAAATTTCCTAATTTTGTTTAATTTCAACAATATGTAATTTGAGATATGTATGTGTTTGTCATTAATTATTTCATCCTTTATGAAATTGTCATAAATCAAAAAAAAATAAATAACAAGCTAAACAAAGATGCCAACAAATTATTGATGGAGCTAACAAAATAAATTGTCCTTCAAAAGTCGTGGAGGTAAATAACCAAATGTTTAGCTTGTGATGAAGGGAAACAATTTGAACCTTTGTAATTGCCAATAAATTTTCAAAGAAGTTCCAAACTTGGTTTGCCAAGGGATAGTTTACAAAGAAGTGATCTATCGAATTTGTATATTGACAAAAACAACACTTTGAGACAAGACTGAAACCTAGCTACTGCATGAGAGTGTCTGTCAAAAGGAAGAAATCCATTTGAAGTTTTCCACCTGAGAATAGAGCATTTAATTGGAATTCTGGAGCTCCAAATAAAAGCCCTAGACTTCATCTTGCACCTCTTAGAACAAATGAGTTGAAAAGCTGATAAAGTAGTGAAAATACCATTAGGAGTGAGATTCCAAAAAGGCACATCATCCCCAGCCAAAAGATACAAATCTTTGTGTAGTATCTCTGCTCTCACCTTCTCCCCGAGAAGCTGCTCTAGCAATCTAAGTGACTATCCATGCTTATTTGAGAACAGATTTTTAATTTTCAAATCAAGAAAATGAAAGTCATCAACAAGATCAGCCAAAGAACCCTTGCTCGACCAATTCGAGAACCAAAAGTAGGAATCCCTTGATCGAATAGCCAGCTGAATGTGAAGATCCGCTAAACTCTTCACTTTGAGCATTCTTCTCCAAACAGACAAAAAAAAATTTAGGATCATCCTAGCCATACTTGCATCTCATAAAACGTGCCATGGCTGGCTAAGAGAAGTAGTTGTATGATATTTCCACCAAAGTTTACAAGAAAGGGAAAGAAGAACCTCATTTATGTTGCGAAAACTTAGACCATCCTCTAAAGTAGGCAAACAAAGGTCTTCCATTTGCGTCAATGCCTTCGATTACCAAATTCAGATTCTCCCCAAAAATATTATCTAGAAGACGGTTCAATTTAGAGAGCACTGCTTTAGAAGGGTCCAAGACTGCAATATATGAATAGGAATGGATGAGAGGACGTGTTTGATAAGAATTAAACGCCCTCCAGGGGAAATTAATCTATTCTTCTAGTCCACAAGACGATCTCAAACCTTGTCCAGAATTGAAGAAAAATATGCACATTTCTTCCTACCAACAAAGATTGGATGGCCCAAGTAAATAAAAGGCAAAGAGACTTGTTTGATGCCCGTAAGGGTAGTAATAGCTTGGGCTGAAGGCTGAGAACAATGCTTAGACACCAAGAAAAGAACTTATCCAAATTAATCTTTTGTAATCCGAGCCTTTCTGATAAACATACAAGAAACTCATCAACTGCTTCAAAGATACACATGGAGGCCAAGCTGTTGCCTCTTATCAAGGGCCTACAACTTTGCTTGGAACATAATTTCTTTGATGTCATGATTGAATCAGATTCTCAAGTACTTTGTCACATGATCCCTGGTAGGAATTCGTCACTTGGAAGCTAGATGCATTGATTCGTCACGCCAAATTTCTTATGTCGCAAGGACAATTTACTCTTCATTATATTTATAGAGAAGCTAACTCTGCAGCTGATTACCTTGCAAGATTGGGCAGTGGTTCTTCTAATCTACACTCTTCCTTTGATTTAGATTCAGCTCCTCCGTCTTTACTAGGTATTGTTAGATTGGTTGCTCTACAAACTCCATCAGTTAGGTTATTTAGGTGACTTCTTATGAGGTCTTTTATTCATCTTCTATTACGTTCATTAACTTGTTTTTATCGGAGGTTTTGACCTAATCCCCTTCTTTGTAACCTTTAATCCTTTAATTTAATAAAACTAGGAATAGTATGTCCTACCAAAATTTCGGTGGTTAGCTAATTAAAAAAAAAAAAAAACTATACCATTAAATTTATGTAAAATGAATAATTAATGAAATAATTACGTACAACACTATAATATCATTTAAACTACAAATGTTAATAATATAAGTATCGTTCGACTAAATACTATTATTTATAGGTTACAATTCACCAACAATATAAGCACATGTGCAATAACTACCAATATAGTTACGTATTGAAATTAGATATTTTAATTTATAAAAATATAACTGTCTTGAATACACATCTTGATAAATATAATTACACATATTTTATGTGTATAATAGACTAATTTAGTATAACAACTACTTTTATATTTATAGATGACCACTATTAATTTTTAAAATTCTTCAAATTATTTGAAGTATATTTACATTTAGAGCTATTTCATATATGAAATGTACAATTATATCTATTTAAGTTTTGTTATACTTATAAATAGATAATATATAAACACAATAACATATATGTTTACATATCTCAATAGCTGATGTATAAAAAAATGCTTATTTTCAATGAATAAATTTGATTATTGGTAAATAAAATAAAATAAAATAATTTTTTTTATCATTTTCGATTTCACTAATGGTATTAATTCATGAATTTGGTTAACTAATTTCTAATTAAAATCATAATTTACCGAATTGTTGTAATCAATTAAATTCAAATGAAATTTGTTAACCAATTTTGCTTTCCCTACCAAAAAGTTAATGAATTCCATGTGGTTTTTGATTTCCACAAAACGTATTTGAAACTCTCTAGTGAATTGCCAAACTAAGATGTTTCACCCAGTGATTAACCTGTTTTCCAATTCCCCAAAGATTTTCTGACTTTCATATAGTTGGAGCAATAGTTCTTGGGGAAAAACAATGTTTTGGTCCCCAATATTTCTTAGGGAGCCAAACTAGATCCCGGGATTTTACTAAAAATATATACATTTAATTAGCCAAATGTTGCCAACTTCGGCTAAAAAAGAGTGTATTTAACAGAAATTCCATGGTGACTACATCAATCAAATTGACATTAATCAAACACTTTGTGTATTTTTGATCCATAATGTATGAACTTTGGATGAATATGATCACCTAATTCTCAAACAGCTAAAATTTCGGATTTAGAATAAAATGATTGAAAGTTGAATTAAAAATATTTTTAAAAAAAAAAAGTTGGACAAAATATATTTTAGAGCTGTACTAAAATTACAAATAAACAACAATGCGAAAATATTAATTAAGTCATTAGAATCATAGTACACCTTTACATTTGGGTGTTTACCCATCCAAGTATTTTGCCGTTCCGTCTTCCACATTGGAGACAATGGAAGAATGGACCATTTTATCATGTAACACCAACAATGTTAACGGTTGAGAGCCATTTGTTAAATTTTGTATGTATGTACAATCTATTAGGAAGTAGATACATGAACATAGCTGAAACATTGAAATTAAAGTTCGAGCTAATTAATGTACCCATGTTGAAGAAATGTGAAATGCCAAAATAAGAATTAGTGACATGTGCAACTCAAATAAGCAAAGTGCACACCAATTAGCAATTGTCATTTTTTTTGTTTTGTTTTGTTTTGTTAGGATACATGCCAAATTTTCATTCAGAAGATAGATAAAAGTTTCTCAATTCGTCTATAACAAGAACATAGGGCTTTCTTTATTTGGTCAATCCGAAATTCAAAATGCAAACTCAAACTTTTAATATATGAAGGCATCAGAGAAGTGTTGCAATTGATGCCCAGGAAAAAATCTCGGTGTTGGAGTACTTCTGACACTTGAAAACTATGACTCTGAGGAATTTACGGTCACATGATGGATTTTCAGGCCTCCTTTCCACTTCCCACTCCAAACCTCATACAAACCAAAATGCAGCTTTCTATCTGTTTGGTCAGATTTCGTCGACTTCATTGTCAGGTTAAATTCCTCTGTTCCATACTTAGTCAAGTCATATACTTTTTGGATTCAAATTTTCCATCTTTTCCTCTCTTCACCATGATGTAGATAGGAGAACCACTCCATCCAAATGCATCTGGAGTTAATGATAACCTGAAGGTCACTTCATAATTCTTATAAGGATTTGTATCCACAAAACCAGTTACTTCAAGCCAACACACTTGTAGGAGTTCTGCAGGCTTGTCAAGGCCATTTCTAATTTTAAAAAAAAAAAAAAAAAAAAAAAAGTTCTATGTTAGAGAGCAATTTTGGAGACAAAAGATTATCGTTCAATTGTCAATTAGATAAAGGAATCTAAAGGTCACTTATAGCAGTGTTCAGTGGCTTAGGTCGTGAATGTCCACGGCTTACTGAAGAACGAAAATATATAATTTATTTGTTAATTTGGGAAGTGAAAAAACAACATTACTTGTAAAAGCCAATTTACGTGTCAAAATTTTATTAAATTACTGACTTTTTGAATTAATATATTTGATTGGGTTTAATTCTTCTTTTTAAATCTAGTATAATAATATGATTTTGTTAAGCGATTTGAAATTTATCATATGTAGTAGATGTACTGTTATGAAATCAAAAGAGACATCACTTGCTGTCTCGCAGCATGCCAGCCTAGATAAGTATCATATCGTGCCACACAAATATTTTGCACGACAAAACTTCGTTGCATTTATGATCCGTGATTAGTTAGAAGATCCTAAAAAGAAAAAAGGGGAAGAAGAGTCGCATTTACTCATGTTTATGCTCCAACTAAATTTTACCATTGTACACACTATAATTGAACTAAAAATAGAGTGTAAAAAGCCAAATTAGCAAATATCGAAGCTTATTCTTTCGTTACTGCAACCGACTTCAAAAGCGGTATTTAATCTCACTGATGTATGTGACTATACGTCCATACCATTTGTCTTCATACTGTTCTTGATTCACCATATATATGGTTATGGGGAAAAAAATTAACCATAAACGCCTAATAAACTACAATTAGACGCTAAACATCTTGAGTGACAAAATAGTCCTTATCGGAACATTTGACAGATATTCCATGGTAGTAGGGGTGTTCATGGATAGAGTATTCGGTTCATCGAGCCATTATCCGACCCGATTTAGTTATACTGGGTAGAGAAAAAGTGACTCGGTACCTCATCCATAAGCATAGGATACCCAGTCAAAATATGTCGGATAACTAGGTATCCGATCTGGTCTAATATTAAATATTTTGGTGTCAAAAGTTTAAAAAATTTAAAAATGACTATTAATTACATTTATACTCCTACTAATGGGGAGGAGAAAAAATCAATTAGTACAAGGTCATCGTATGCAAATTTACATAATTATCCTTATATATGGACTGAGTCCGTTATCTGCAAGAGTCACAAATTTCTGACCCGTTACCTAACTCGATAATGGTAATACCTGACCCAATTTTATTAATAGGTTTGAATATCTTATTTTTATGGTTCAAAATACACTAGTTCAGCGAATTTTTTAAATCAACGGGTCAAGATGAATATTCTTACATAGTAATTAGTTTATATTGTATATGCAAAATATGTATGTGAACAGACAAAGGAGGGTATTGAAAAAAATTTTAAGATACTCACTCTTGTGTTGGTACATTCCAGTAGCGGCCATCCTTGCCCCAAACAATGTTGAGACCTCTGTCTCTAACAATTATTTTGTATAATATGAAATTCACTGGTTAGTACTTGTGTATGTTTCACTAGATATAACTTCTTGTAAAACAAACAGTACTTTTTTATGTTAGGAAAATAAATAGAAAAGAAAACCCTTTAAGATTCAAGAAACTATTGTTCTGAAATAGCATGGCAAAATCGTTTAATTTGTCCAATATAAAAAATGGCACAAATGAACGCAGTCCTCGTATACATTTAATTAGATATGTCATATATTTCGTTGATCAAATGCATATATCATTAGTTTGCCATGAACTTCATGAAATTAATATGATTGTACTTTTACTATACCACCGTGAGTGCAAAAATAAATAAATAAATTTGTATAGCATATATATATATATATATATATATATATATATATATATATATCAGCACAAAAGAAGAGAAATAAAGGGAGAAAATAATGACAGTGTTGTTGAAAATTAATTTCATTTTACCGTATTGTCCTTAATAATAGCTGTAAGGTCTGCTTCATAATGAGGATTATTTGAGCCCATTTTAAATCAAAAAATGAGAAAGAATGAAATGATATGAACCTATTCTCAACCTCATGTTATTTATAGGTATGCACATAGGAAAAAGTACCAAAGCATCTAAATTTCATGCTTACTTGTGTACAGCTAAAAGATATATTCCACCTTCACTCTGCAAAGAGAATAATAAAAATGTTAATCTAGCAAGTGATGTAGACCACACAAATGAAAGTTGCAATGGTTTTGCGGTAGACAATGGACCAAAGATGATTCTATATTAAAGGCCCATGCTAACAAATTTATTCTCTAAACACGCAAGGAATATATTAGTTCAAGACTGGGAATAAATGCTACCACCCCTTTAGATCCACAAGACAATCTAAATTTTTGTTTATCAAGGAAATCACGGCCCTAAACAAGGGCGGTGACACGTATCAAATCAAGATAATCTCCTACACGCAAGGAACAAGTAACTATTAATCATAAATATATTTACATTGTGTTTGGGGAGGATTTTGTGTAAATTTGATTTGAAATTTTAATTATTAGCAAGTTATTTAAATAATTTCATTGATTTAGTTGTGAATTTGAAATTTATCAATAATTGTGAGTGTAATTTTATTAGTTAAATGAGAAAATTTGAAATTCATTTAAATTTCATAATTTTAAATTCACCTAATTCAAATTTATTCATTTCAAATATTTCATTCAATTTAAATCTACCAATCCAAACACAACCTTAAATACTTTCAATTGTCAACAACAATACACAAAACATAATAGAACAGGTCATAAAATAATTACATATTTACTTTCGCTAACCTATCGTCATACAGTAAATAAAAGAGATGTAAACCGAACAAAGCAAATTAAAGTACAATTCCCATCTTTGAAAATAGGAAACCTTTTTATCCTTAAGATTGATTACCCCTCCTTTTTTCATACTTATCTTTTGCACACTACTTCATAATTTTTACTCTACAATTTTTTTTATGATAAAAATAACAATTTTTTCATTTTCTATATTTTTACACAAATCAAGGTATGAATTTCTTTATAATGAATTATTCTATGTAAGCTAATCATACTTTGTAATTAATAAATTTATTTTTTCCTAAATAATTACATACGTTTATTTCAAAGTGTTATAATAATGCTTCCAATTATCATATTAATTGACACTTCAACAAAGATTATTCATTTTTCTTAAATTGAATTATTCATCATATATATATATATATATATATATATATATATAGCATCTTTACCTCTTATAAGCAAAAGATGTGTATCCGCCACCATATACTATTATCTACACGGAATAAGATCTTGTATAGTTACTGAATGATTCTTGTTATACACTCGTAAGTCTATATAAACACCATTCCACATTGTAAAGATATAAAATTTAAACTAATTTAAATTCCATGTGCATAAAGTTTATTCTTTTTCAGTATACCTACATACTAAAAAGCTGAACAACTTATTTTGGGTCTGAATTCCATCAAATCTTTTAGAGAAAAGTATTTTGTATAATTGAAGTAATCTGATTTATCTGGTTGTGACTCATACTGTTATTTGAAAATTTAATAATGTTATTTATATGGGTTAGGTTTTTTTTTTTTTTTTGTCAGAAACAATACCAGAGTATAATTCATTAATATCCAAAAGGAATGATTTCACAAACCTCTCTTGAGATTTAAGATAATATCACTTAGTACTCTTGAATTTTTAAAAATCTCACAAACCTCCCTTAACTTTATATTTTGTGTAACAATTTCAACTCAAATTATTAAAATATTGTTTAAGGAGAGAGATAGATAGAGAGAGAGAGAAATTTTGTTCCATCATTACTCCTAGTAACAAAATTTAATAGTAATGGTAAGATAAAAAAAGAGAGGAAAATTTAAGAGTTAAAATGAAATTGTTAGAAAATAGTATTAGGATGTAAGTTTGCAGGAAATTAAGTACATTTTATGTTAATGCCCTTCCTCTCTGATAGAAAAGGATCCAATGGAAGCTCTGAGGGAAGATTTTGGTGGAATGGACAACCTATCCCTCCTACTTTAAAATATGAAAAGAAAAGGCTCTCCATTTGTTCTATGATATTTCATCCCTGAGTGTTTAACATGAGAAGGCTGGTGGGGGGTTAAGCCTGTTTCTTACTAATTAATATCAAAAAAAATATAGGTTCAAAAAAGTTCATTTTATTTTTTTGCCGGTTATGAATTTATGATTCTCCAAAATAAATATCAACCACATTATTATATAATATGTGGTGTATTTCTACGTCTTCTAACTATGTATTTAGACTAACATGGATTGACTTACTCGCACATTTTCATAAATGAGTTGGCAAAAATCTTTATTGAAAATTATATTTTAAAATTTATAATTGTTTTAGAACTTTGTGATTACATATACAAATTATTAATCAAATTTATTTTATTATAAAATACTCCAAATTATTTTTCAAGCAGACAAAGATAAGCACACTAAAGTAGGTGCACATTTTCACAAATATGTTGACAAAAGAATTGTTAGAAAGTTAAAAAGTTCTAAGTGAAATTATTAAAAATCTTAGGGAGTTTTTGAAAAATCCCTTTCTGTTATTTTATTAAAGTACAAAGGGTATAAATGTCATTTCATGATAAATTGAGCCCCATTTATAAGAGAGGAGAAGTAAGTGAAATTTTTGAAAGTTGAAAGGAGCTAAGTGACATTAGCCTACACCGTATGGGAGTTTCCAAAAATACTCCTATCCAAAGGTATAAGTACAAAACAAGAATGAGGACTAGGGCTATCAATTAGGGTTTGTGAGTCAGATTTTGCAAAGTTCAAACTCTAACTCATAAATTTATTTGGAATTCGTACCTTAATCGGGTCAAACCAAACTCACAAATGTATAATTCATACTCACTTTACAAAATTATTCGGGTTTCGAGTTTTAATCGGATTGACCCAAACTCATATTATCTAATAAAATTTTTTATAGGTTATCTGTCAATATTTTTTTTTTTACATCTAATAAACACAATATGGAATAATATGCGCTTCTTATTCCAATAAACAACAATTAACTATATCATTGATTCACAACATTACAACTAAATTGACTAATGGAGTTATATTATTATTTTTAGTTATCTGAGTTTAGTTAAGTCTAGTAGAATACTAGAATTATCTATACTATATATAAAGCATGAGAAGGAATTTGGTATGATGTCATTATATGTATTGCCAAATTTACCCTTATTTATATAATTAATTTCAATTGATACCCTTAACCACTAACTACCCACTAACCACTTCTAATTCCCTTATTTCCCTTTTCTATTTTTTTTTTATAATTTTTTAAAAAATTACGCACCCATTGAGTGTGCTTTTTTCACTAGTTAATCATTAGGTCTGTTCCACAAAAGATCAACTAGTATTATTTAATTTAGGATAAACTTAATATGTATAGTTATAGTTATATGAGTTGAATTTTAATCAGGCTGAGCATATTAAAGTCCAAATAAAACTCACAATTTAATTCGATCTAACATTTAAGCCCAAGTTTAGCCCAACCCACTTTAATATAAATATCGACCCTTTATTTATCAAACCGAACCAACCAAATTCAGACTGACCAGACCCGACCTCATTACCAGCCGTAGTGGGAACTCCTAAGAATCAACTTCCGTGATGAGCCATAGTTGGGTTGTAAGATGCCCATATCATGTCAATAGATAAATACTCTCATTTCTAATATTCATTGTTCTCAATTAACTTTATATTTCATATATGTGACATTTTAAAAGTAACTATAATAATTATTTTAAATAATATTTCAAATAATACTATTTCAAAAGAAATATGACGTTCATGAGTAGAGAACCACATTTATAAATCTTAATATATCACATTGCATAAGGGTAGGGTAGTAAGATGCTTCACTTTCTTGTCTGTGTTTTAGAATGTTTCAATTTTTTTGCGCATTAAGAAAAATTAAGGAGGTTATTGGTTCGTATTCAAGAATCGAAATCGAAAAAAGAATAATAAACTACGCTATTTATATATATTTATATCGTTCCCATTATTTGTTTGGTTTAAATAAAGAATGAGTTTTTGTTGATGTAAGTTAATCAATTTAAAACTTAAGTCATAAATGAAAAATGAAAATATGTATCGATTGTAAATCATTCAAACAAGAATTTCTTGCTCAAAGATGTTCATTTGTATGTATATCATATATAACAAGACTTGTGATAAGAAAAAAGCATTTCTGCCCAAATCGATTTCTAAGAGAATAGAGTGAATGGCTAAGGAATTTTGAACCGCTAATGAAAAGAAGGATAGGATAAATATTTGGGGAGTCAAATAGGCTTTTTGGGGATAGAGGGACTTGAACCCTCACGATTTTGAAAGTCGACAGATTCAATTTCTCTTACTATAAATTTCATTGTTGCAGGCATTGACATGTAGAACGAAACTCCATCTTTATTCTCATCCGATTAATCAGTTCTTGAAAAGATCTATCAGACTATGGAGTGAATCATTGATCAATGAATATTCGACTCTTTCTTCAATGTGGAATCTATTCACATCAATTCTTCCGTTTTTCTTATATAAAAACAAAAATACAGATTCAGTCGTTTTGTCATTAATCATTTGATATAGTATTCAATACGTAAGTATATACGTTTATCCTTCATTTCAGTCTTTCTAAATTTTCAATCTTAAGATTTCTCTACAAACGTCCAAAAATTTGTTAGACCAGCTTCTGTAGTAATGCACCTCCCTCCTTTTTTTCACTTTTGAACCTTTGGTTTTGGAAAACAGGATTTGGCTCAGGATTGCCCCTTTTTATTATTATTAATTCCAGGGTTTTTTGAATTTGAAAGTTATCACTTAGTGGGTTTCCATACCAAGGCTCAATCCAATTAAGTCCCGTAGCGTCTACCAATTTCGCCATATCCCCCTTCCTTTTGTTTTGAGATTAGGATTCTATTGTGATGTCGTTTCTTTTTTTTCTTTTATTTATATTGAAATTGTTGAATTCATTAGATACCGATTCCTATCCCGAAAAAAGTGTTTTCTTTTCTTACCTATCTTCTATAGTCCCCTATTTGGTCCAATCTAATATGATTTTATCATTTCTGTATCCGCAATTCAATATACATGGATGTATATCCTAGATATATATATATATATCCTTGTCACCTTTCCAATGCAATTTTGAATACTTGAACGGTCGATTCTTTAATTGTCGTCTTAATTTTCGCCTTTACTATTTACATCTTTATAAATGAAAGCGGAGAATATCTCATTAGTTAGAACCAATTATTCCTAATTAGAAATATATGATATAGAATCAAATACTATATAATTAGTATATATATATATATATATATATATATATATATAGAAGTGTAGTAAAAGAATTTCAAATCTTGTCATTTGAATTCAAAAATGAAAAATTTAACTATCTGAAACTCAAAATGTTGACTACCTAATCTAATAAGAAATTATGCATTGAATTTTATAATATTTGAATTGTATTAGTGATAAATAAATCGAAATTCTATATTGCTATATTAATCATTCTGTTCTATAATATTCACTATTTATTTGAAATTCTATTATTTTATATGTTCATATCGATTATGAATAGATAATATACAAGAGTTAATAACTAAGATTCTAATAATTTAGTGAATTTCTATGCGTATAAAATGGATGTTATATGAGCCCGCTTAGCTCGGAGGTTAGAGCATCGTATTTGTAATGCGATGGTCATCGGTTCGATTCTGATGGCCGACTTTTCCTATTTATTCAAATTGTTACATAATTGAGAATGTCCTTTTGAAATCTTTGAAATCAAAGAATATTAAATAAAAGGGTGTAATCCCCATTTTCCAAAAGTTATAAATTTTTTAAGTTATAAGACCTTCCAACTATGTTAGGAAAGGGATCTTTTTGTCTATAATAGAAAATCAAGAAGGGTCTGGATATTTATCCAATTCATCTCACATCTTCTTTTATAGTACACAAGAATGCTGCTTCTTATAAACTTCGCTTCATTTAGTTCAGTTTTAATTTATGTTTAAAAAATAAAAATTTTATAAATAAAAAATAAAAGAAAAATAAGAATCAAATTCATTCTAAATAAAAATAAGGAGTCTTTATGTCGCGTTATTGAGGCCCTCGTTTAAAAAAAATACGCCACCTAGTAGCTTTACTAGGACTAACTAATAAAAAACCTAGAGCCTTAAATGATCTTAGAAACCAATGACGTTTGGGGAAAAAATCTCAATATTGTATTCGCCTAAAAGAAAAACAAAAGTTGCGTTGTCATTATGGTCTTACAGAACGACAATTACTTAAATACGTTCATATCGCCGGAAAGGCCAAGGGGTCAACAGGTCAAGTTTTACTACAATTATTTGAAATGAGTTTGGATAATCGAATCCTTGTTTGATTGGGTATGGCTTCGACTATTCCAGCAGTCCGCCAATTAGTTAACCACAAACATATTTTAGTTAACGGTCGTATAGTAGATATACCAAGTTATCGCTGCAAACCCCGAGATATTATTACGGTGAAGGATTTATCGCTGCAAACCCCGAGATATTATTACGGTGAAGGATCAACAAAAATCAGAGCTCTGATTAAAAAATCTCTAGATTCATCCCCTCACGAGGAATTCCCAAGCCATTTGATCCTTCACCTATTCCAATATAAAGGATTAGTCAATCAAATAATAGATAGTAAATGGGTCGGTTTGAAAATAAATGAATTGCTAGTCATAGAATATCATTCTTGGCAGACTTAAACCTAAATAAACTAAATAAAAAAAAGGTTCGGACAATTTTCTTCCTTTTCATCGAAGTAAATTAACCTAAGGTTAAGTAAGATAAATGCGGGTTTGATCCAAATTTTCTTCCTTTTTTTATGTATCATAGACCGAAGGAATATAGTTTTCTTTCCTTGCCTACTCTTTTATAGTTATAGTATTTTCTTTTCTGGTATTTTGTGTGTCACAACAATTTGGAATAGAGAATCTATAGAAAAGAAAGGTCTAACAGTTGGAATAGTGTTATTCATTTCCCATTGTTGTTAGTAAAATCGGTAAACTAAAATGGAAAGAGAGAGATTCGAACCCTCGGTAAAGAAAAGCCTACATAGCAGTTCCAATGCTAAACCTTGAACCACTCGACCATTTCTCCTATATAATGATTATTACCCCAAAACTGAGTTAATGATGAGCCATTCATATTAATAATAGATTATTGTATAGGTATGACTAATCCATTTGACCTATAAAAATAGAAAATTGTTCATCATCGAACAATTAGTCGATCTTTTTTCTTCTTTGTATCAAAATTCAATGAAATTAGAATAGTTTCTTATTGTTGGTATGCTACACTACTACATTCGGATGAAATCTAATCTGGTTCAGATATTTCTTATCGATTTCGTCAAAAAGTCTTCCAATTGGAAGAAAAGATGTCTTTTTTTAATACATTTGATTTTTATGTTATTTCGTACTGTACAATTCTTTTCTTTAGTGGGATCATTTTCTCATGAAAGGTAATGAGAAGAAAATTATAGAATGGATTGCTACCTATGTCTAGATCGCGAATAAATGAAAATTTTATCGATAAAACTTTTTCAATTGTAGTCAATATCTTATTACGAATAATTCTGACAACTTCAGGAGAAAAGGAGGCATTTGCCTATTACAGAGATGGTGCAATTTGATTCTTTTTTCTTTATTTTCATATTGATTCATTTCTCTCAATCTTACAAAAAAGACACTAATTACGGAAATTTTTTGAAAAAAAATGTATGCTTGTTGAAGGTAAAGCATGGAAATAGAATAATTCCTTCTGTCGTGTATCCTTGATTAATGCAACCTCAGATGCTATGTTTCAATTGTCGATTCTAGTATTCAGTGAAAGGTTATACCTACAAGTTCTAATTACACTGGTATGGGGGGTCATCCTACTCCATTAGTACTAATAGGCAGTATCGGGGAAGAAGCACTACACTTAGGAATCAACAACACGAAAACTTTGCTAAAAAATATCCCTTCCTTATTGGGCTTGGGACTAAATGAATGGTTGGGACAATAAGCATCCATCTCGTTTGTACTTTGGATATCTGTATAACCATCGAAGGTTATGAAGTGACTAATTCCTGGAAATTAGAAACCGTTGGAAACAAAGAAATTGTTGGAGGTATCATTTCTATTTAGTCCCAATAGGCTTGGATCTCTTGCAGAAAGGTTGGCTAGAGATTTCTTGTAAAAACACTAGCCCCGGCCAGTTCATAATGAGAATATTTTAATCTTTTTTAATTCCACGTATTATTCTCCTTATGCACATAGGGGAGGAGCCGTATGAGATGAAAATCTCACGTACGATTCTGGAATGTAGATTTCTTTAATTGACTGACGACCATATCGGATGTCAGCTCAATTCGAAGAAAATTATGCGGAAACTTTATAGAATTATTATAAAGCTATGTGACTAGAAATTGATCCCTATGATCGAAGTTATATACTCTATAATATAGGCCTTATCCACACAAGTAATGGAGAACATACGAAAGCTTTGGAATATTATTTTTGAGCACTAGAAAGAAACCCATTCTTACCACAAGCTTTTAATAATATGGCCGTGATCTATCATTGCATGCGACTATCTCCACTATAGAAATAAAAAAAGAAAGAAAAATAAAATCTACTAGTAAATACTAGAAAAACTAGGCTTTCTACATATGCAATGTCCAAAACATCAATTTTTATCAGCTGTAGCAAAGAAAGAAACTTCTTAGAAGTCGCGAAATATGAACATCTATAGATAATATGTCTAGCTACTTTGTTCTATGGATAAAAAATGATGTAATTGATAGAGGAAGCACTATAACGATCGATTACCAAGGTTTTGGACCAATACAATAATAACTGCATATTTATGTCATGATCAGAGATATCCATATCTCATGGTCTGAGATAAAAATTAGGAATCCTCTTATGTAATAGAGTCAATCCACAAAAGTTTTGAGCAGCGGTGTAGGATCAGATCCCAAAGATAGTAAGTCTTTTCTTATGAAAGGAAAGTCTTTTTCAAACATTCTATATAAATTTTTATATGAAACCAAGATAGTTACCTTTCAGATGTTCTAACGACAGGGGAACTTTATTTTCTGACGGTGGGAAAAAAGGATAAAACTAAATACAATGGATTATGAATCCAATTTGTAGTTTGAAACTGATGTAATTAACCTCTTTCTCTTAACCTGATCTAAATTGTATAAGAGACATAGAAATCCCATGCATGAGATATAATAGATTCAAATGGCACACCAAAAGAATTGATTGCTGAGCCGTATGAGGTAGGAAACTCTCAAGTATGGTTCTAAGGGAAGGAATTGACCTACCTATTCATTGGAAAGAATAGGCCATAGGGAAAACAAGACTGGAGTCGCCAGGCGGTGTGTTCGATTGTTCGATGATGGACTACAAAAAATATTGGAAACAAGCTATCGCTTACTCCTGGTAATTATATTGAAGTGCATAATTGGTTGAAGATCATGAGGCGTTTTGGATAAAAAAAAAAAGAAGACGCCATTTCTTTTTTTTCTTATTTAATTTAGTGTTTAGATTATTTAGCTATGTATATAATTATATATCATTTTTGTTAAAATGAATTGTTTGTTGGCCCCATCAGTCAACTAAAAAAATGGACCATTCCTTCGGGTAAGAACCAATTAAAGAATTTCATTATATCCCTTCCAAGTTTAAGTTGCTCTATTTTAACTATTATTTTGTAGGCATATAAAAAGGATACGCATATAGAGTACAAAAGTACCTCTTTCTTTTTTTATTATTAGAAAAGAAAAACTAATCAAAGAAACTTAACTTTCAAATGACTAAATATATATAGCGGAATATCTCTTAGTAATGGCAGCTGGCACGATTTGTGATTTGAAATAAAAGAGTAATTTATATCATCTCTGTAAAAGGAAAAGGTGAAGGTGCTCCATCTAAGAACTTCTAATTGAGATATGAATATACACTAGGTTACACAAAGCAAAAAGTCATTGTTGCATCAATCCAAAGTCTAAAAAGACAGCCTACAAGATTAAAAAAGGTTCATTGAGCGCCTCATGGCTATGTCATAATAGATCTGAACACTTTCCCCGAATCGACTTCCAGATCATAATTGCTCTAGTGAATAACTGAAGAAAATAGATAGATGGAAGATAGAAAAATAGAAGAGAAATAAACTGATTAGTGAAATATCTTTCACTAATTATTATGACTGTAGGCGGGCTGTCTCTGTAAAACAATCTAGATGTTTTTGTAAGTAAGTTCTCCCCTATTTTTCATTTAATTTGACTCTCAATTTTCTTTTTAATTTCCCTCTTAATTTTTTTTTTTTTTTTTTTTAAACCTACTTTTTGATTTCCTCTTAATTTGTCCTTTAATTCTCTCTTAATTTGTCTTATGGTGTTTAATTATTATGTGTTTTATGTATTTTTGAAATACTTTGGCCACGTTTTTTCTGCGTTTTTCACCCATTTCTCAGCAAAAATTTCAGATGGCCATACTCTCCACATGACAAGGAATGGTCCTTGACCATTTTTACACTCAATCCCATTCGTTAAAAGCACAAAAAATCAGTCTAAAGGGGGGGAGAAAAATTTTCTGGAGAAAAAATTTTCTGAAGCAAAAGAAATCTGCCAAAACAGCCCACTTTGAGCCAAAATTCCATGCGATCAGAGAGGAATTAGACTAAGCTCAAAGAACAAAAGTTGTATAGGGTCCCTAGAACTTCAATTTCTATTTTGAAACCCAAAGCAAAATCTTCCATTTCGAGGGCCAAAAACGTGGTAGAAAAAGCTGTTGGTCCAGAGAATTTTCCAGAAAATTTCTAAGTGAAAATGTTCTGGAAAATTTTCCAGACCACCAACTTTGAGCAAAGATTTCAAGCGATGGAAGAGGAACTGGATTAAACTCAAAGAATCAAAGTTGTAGACCGTTCCTCAACCTTCAACTTTTCTTTTCAACCCCGAAGCAAAATCGTTCATATTCTGGGTCAAAATCGTGGTGGAAAAAGGCTGGTAGTCCACCAAAATCTGCAAAAAAAAAAAGAAAGGTTAGAAAGGTTTTTTTCATTTTACTCCCCATATTTCAGTTTTCTTTTAGTTTAGCCCGAGAATATTTTTTTAAATTACATTTAGGCCCTTCTGATAGGGCCCACTTGGTGCCACGTCATCGATGACGTGGCACCCCCAGATTGAGCCACGTCATCCGTGACGTGGCACCACCGGATTGAGCCACGTCATCTGTGACGTGGCTCCACCAGAGTGTGCCACGTCATCGATGACGTGGCTCCACCAGATTGTGCCACGTCATCGATGACGTGGCATTTTTTAATAAAAAAATCCAAAAAAACAGATTTCGGATTTCTGCATTTGTATCCCTCAAATAATTTTTTTTGTATAACATTTAACATCCCTTAAGGACTTTTCTTTAATATTACTGTTTTTTTTCTTCAAATTTCTTCCAAATTACATGTTTTATGTCAATAATCACCAAGTTTTTACTTTGATTTTTGTTTGGCATTTTAATATTTTAATTATCCTTGATTGTGAAATTACATGTTTTGCCCTTATGAGTCTTAAATTGTGAATAGACTTTGATCTTTGCACATATTTTCGATTATTTGCTTTTCTGATACATTTCTAGATGTTATAAGAGACAGACATTGAGACCATGTACCTAGGGATAGGTATGCAATTCTATACACAGGGTATCCGACAGGGTATCCCTTCTATTGGATTAGTTGCACAACTAGACGTTAAGTATTTGAATCAAATTCAATTTAGCCCAGACTTAATAATTGTATCAATGATATAAAATTGGGCTAGAAATAGACTCGCGTGCATGATAAATGACTATTTTGCCCTTGGGAGTTAAAAGGCACTACAAGCTCAATGTGTGCAACTTTTAATTGGCCCTAAATCTACTGTCAATGTTAATGGAGTAGTTCTTGATTACTGATTTTACAATGCGGAATGTGTATAACCTGTCTCTTATACACATCTAGATGTGTATAAGCTACAAAGCGCAATAATGAATACTAAAATTAAAAAGCGAAACGCGATAAAATCACGCAACCGGTCCAACGCCGGGTAAAGTGGTGCCGAGGAAATTCAAATCAAGGTCCCAGAACCTTCCCATTTTACAACAGGATTCCCGAACTCATTTTCTTGAGTTATGGACCAGGAGTCAATCTAAACTAATGGCCTGTCTCTTATACACATCTAGTATGTCATATAAGAGACAGGTTTATAATGAACGCTTGCTAATTGAGCCAGAAGCGAGATTGTTTAGATTGCCCGGATATCAATTCATAGTCGCATTGAAGGCCCTGTTATGTAATACTAAATAAAATGAAGTTCACCTATTTGTACCTGTCTCTAGGTAATCTAGATGTGTATAAGAGACAGTAGGATTTTTGCATTCAACACCTATTTCACTCAGCTTCTCACACGTGGCGGCGGTACCACCGGTGCCGGTCAGACTCCAGGTCGGGTTAAAATCGTGTTTCGTGGCGACTCCACTGGGGACTTTGAGAATAAATGCGCACGATTTTAACGCGTTTCTCTCAATTTTACCCCGTTCATTATAAACCGGCTAATTTTTATCCATTTTTGTGTGCTATGTTACCGGCTCTATACCTCGTTTTGCGTGCCATATGCTATATGTTACTTTATCTGTTCTTTTCAATTAATTTACACTTGTTTTAACGTATTTAACCATTTTGCTGTCTGGTGTGCCGACTTACGGATTTTAGCTCTCGTTTTATGTGCCACATGCTATCTGTTACTTTCTTTGTTCTTTTCAAATTATTTTACACTTGTTTTACTGTATTTCACTATGTTTGCCTGTCTTGAGTGCCAATTTGCTCGATTTAGGTCTCGTTTTGAGCCATATCCTGTCTACTTATGGTATGATTTGTTCTTACTTTATTGTACATGTTTTAATATATCTTGCTATTATGGTATTTATGGTTAATTTGGGAAATTTTTGGGGTGTTGGGGTGCATCAAACCTTTAGAGCCAAACGCGCTAAAATGTGTGAATCTTACCGCCTCCAAGTGAACACAAGATAACACATGTCTCATTTATTGCATGTCCTATTTTGTGGGTGTCGTTCCCACATTCCTGTAGGAATTCCTGTCTCTTATACACATCTAGATGTGTATAAGAGACAGGTATTGAGGTATCTCGTGGCGATCACCCAACCACCGACGATAAGGCCTATTGGAATTGACGGATTTTATTTTTGGGCCCAAAGTCGACCATTCGGGAACCATGCCTGGGGAGTATGGCCTGTTCTTATACCTATCCTTTGAAATCCTGTCTCTTATACACATCTAGATGTGACATCTAGATGTGTATAAGAGACAGGCATTAAATACCATGAAGCCCTAATAGGAGACCCTTCCTGTAGCTGTCTCTTATACACATCTAGATGTGTATAAGAGACAGGTTTATCCCAGCGTTGTTGGGCCACCGTAGGCTACTTATTGCATATCATTAGCCATAGAAGGGATACCTGTCGGATACCCCGTGTATAGAATCTGCATACCTATCCCTAGGTACATAACCTACAAAGTGATTTGCAAGCTTGCGTGTTCATTTTATAAAGGCTCTGAAGGGGTACAAGCCTCAGGTAAGGCTAACATGTATTTCATGCAGCACATGAGTTCCGCTCGAGTAATTGAAAGGGCGACCAAAGTGCCCTATTTGCTACAGGAGTGGGAACGAAGATAGCTCTAGATAAGCACAGGCAAGCTTACAAAAGATTTCAAGAACAACAATCTGTATTCGAGAGCAGAATACAACCGAAAGAGGCATCCACCGAGATGGCCGATGATCCAGGGACGCCTAATCCACAATGGGGCTGCTAAATCAGCACGTAGCAAGCTTCGCGTAAAAAGAATAATTAAAGTAACACGTTGCACCTGTCTCTTCGTAAAACAGTATGAGCACCGTATCAGCAAAAGATGTGGAAGGGACCAGTGGCGATCAAAACCCAGAGATAGCAGAGTTACGCAAATAGATGGAATCTATGATGGCTGCTATGGCGGTATGAACCAAGAAATGCAATGGTACAGCAAACTTATGGGCCTCACCCCGCCAATCAGAGATGCTAAATAGGGCTGCGTAGATGTGTATAAGAGACAGGTGGTCGTCTTCGGCAAACACAGTAATCAGCTTAAGCTCGTAAATGAATTTAACCCTTTGATGCAAAGATGACGGAATAGCCCCAGCAGAGTTGGAGTACACCCAGGAGAGGAAGGCTGAATTAATGCCACCACCACCTGTACCGATTGTCAATGATGCCCTATTGAAAAAGATGGAGCGATTCGATAGTTTCATGAAGCGAACAGAGGGATGATAAATTTGGAGCTATCGACTACCAAGATCTATGTCTATTCCCGAGGTGCAATTGCCGCCAAAATTTAAAATCCCGAATTTCCAAAGTACAATGGCACTGGGATCCGGTAGCTCACCTTAAAATGTTCGTAACTTTGGGAATCCGACAAGTGACCCTCGGATAGCGATGAGGGTATTTGCCAGAAGCCTGGAGGGAGATGCGTTATCATGGTATTTAATGCTTGATCCCAAAAAACTGCAGGATTGGACGGACTTGGCAAATACTTTTGTGAAACAGTACGAGTTTAACCGCGACCTAGAGCCAGACCGTTTTGCTCTGATGAACTTAAAGAAGAAGCTCTCAGAGGAGTACCGTGAGTATGTGAAAAGATGGAGGGCGTTAGCTGCAGAGTGAGCCCACCTATGACTGAGACTGAGATGGTCAAACTTTTTATTGATGCACAAGAACCTCCTTACTATGAAAAGTTGACCGGTCTATTGGCAAATCCTTTTCGAAATCGTCCAAGCGAGAGGTACCGGAAAGGGGCTTGAAAAGCGGGAAAATTATTGACATGACGGCTTTCAAACTTCAGATAGAATCCATGCAGGGAAGCACGTCTGTAGCTAAGAAACCCCTGAGCAAGAAGCTTGACAAGAAGGAAGAGGAAGTGACTTTTATTTTTAACCAACCCAACCGCCAACCACCACGCAATTTCCATCAATACCAAAGACCTAACCCACAACCCTTTTATGCACCACCTCCACTACCACCTCAATACTATCCTCAACCCGTATACCAAACACAAGTACAAGTGCCCGTGCCTAATCCACAGCTCCCATATTATAATCCAAGACCACAACCCTCAAACAGTCAAAGACCCAACCAGCCAAATAACTTCCCTCCACCAAACCCCAACCAAGCCAGACCACATGACAGACCACCCCGCAATTTCACCAACTTGGGACGGCCCATCGAGCAACTATATGAGCAGGTTGAGACAGACACACAGCTGTGATCCGTAGCTCAACTGCTCAATAGTCCATGCTGTTAAGGATGTTTGACGCTTTGACGCCCGCTGTGCCTATCATTCTGGATCCCCAAGGCATTTCACGGATCTGATCATCTAATTGTTGGACGTAGAAGAATAAGGTGCAAGACATGATCAATGCACGAGAGATTGTCATTAGGAGGCCGGAACAAAGGGCTCCTGAAGTAAACACTAATCCGCTGCCACGGCATGAGCCTCATGTTGGGATGGTTTGTGTAGAAGCGGAGATCGAAGAGGAAGAAGGAGCAATCAAAGAAGTGACAATGACTCAGATCAAACCGTTTTATTTATAGACGTGGATCCGTTTGAGGTAGAACCCCAAGATCCCATTGTGATTGAACTACCAACACAATTGCCAATTGAGAGCACACATGCAGTGCCGTGGAATTACCAACCCTCAGCTGTGATAGTCATCTAGCAGAATGTCCCCCAAGGAGTAATGAATGCTGTCTTCACGAGGTCAGGCCGAATCACAAATTACCTTTGTTGGATTGCCCGACTTCAAAACTGTTGTCATTTGTGATTCGGCCTGACCTCGTGACCTGTCTCTTATACACATCTAGATGTGTATAAGAGACAGGGTTTACAGTCTGCCAAATCAGATGAAAAACCTTTTGACCATGTCTTCAATACTGCTATGCTCAACTTGTTGTTAACATCCGAGCTACTGCGTTGGGTATTGAAGATTTTGAGTGAGGCCCATGTGTCTCGTGACATTCCCACTGACAAACTTGCTGGGTTAGTGGGCAGTGTGCTGGCATCAAATCAAATTTGTTTTTCTGATGATGACTTAACTTCTGAAGGGAGCAACCACAACAAGGCTCTATTCATCTCGGTTAGATGTGAGGGGCGGCATTTGCCTAGGGTCATGGTTGATAATGGGTCTGCTTTAAATATTTGTCCTTTGAAGACATTGGATAAGCTCGGAATCTCTCATATTTTGGTCAAGAATTCATCCATGGTGATCCGAGGTTTTGACGGGGCTCGAAGACAAGCCACCGGAGAGATAAACCTTGTTTTAGAAGTCGGTCCATCTGCTCATCAGATCACTTGCCAGGTTCTTCCAATTGTTGGGGTATATAATTTGCTGTTGGGACGTTTCCTTGGATCCATTCTGCTGGGGCTATTCCGTCATCTTTGCATCAAAGGGTTAAATTCATTTACGAGCTTAAGGCGATTCTTGCTCCTCGTACCATTGCATAAGCTTGGAATTGGATAGTCAAGCAGCCATCATGGGTTATTCTGTGTGTCTTGGTACCCATTCTAGATTGTATCCCCAAAAGGTCATTAGGAACAATCTTTCGTGGTAGAGAATGAAATATTGTTTGGGATAAGGCGAGTGTAATGATTGCAAAGGAAATGCTGCGTGGAGGATATCGCATCGGCCAAGGTTTGGGGATGAATTTGCAAGGCATAACACACCCTATTGATCTACCAACACAGATGAATACATTTGGGCTCGGTTTTTGCCTGAATGCCAGGCAGTTGAGGGAGATTAAGGAGCTGAAGAGACCGTACAAGAAGGTCGAGCATTGCCTATTGCCATTCCACCTCTTAAGATTACCTTTCACGTTCTGCCGCCATTCTGGCCCCTGATGCAGATGAGGCTGAAAAAGGAGGACCTTATCCAAGGGATAGCCGAATTATTTGCGGGGGTAATTATTCAAGAACAGCGGAGGTGGATGACACTGAGCTGCCATTTGCTGAGATCGACCAACTGCACAATTGGACATCTGATGATCTCCCTAGTCATAGGGAGTTTCGGTAAATTTGAAAGGATATTATTTTTAGTTTTGCTCATTTTAATTTCATCTTTGTATATATGTCTCGTACTTCTGCAGTAAGTCGATCTTAGCAAATCTAGTCAAGAAGTAGGTGCATTCACAGCATTGTAGATGATTCATCTCATTCATCTGTTTTGGAAATGAATCTTGAAAACAATTTGAATAGTAAAGCAAGTACAATCATGATATTGCCTTCCTCATTCATCTTATTCATCTATTTTTTAGGCGAATTCTGAAGACAATTAATTTTTATAGGATGGCCAATGAATGTCAAGTTTATGTTCTCTAAGATCACTTGTACAAATCTTTGATTAAAAGAGAACTTTTTTCTTTAAGACTCTGTCTAAGAGTGATGAGGACGAGTGTGATATTGAAAATGAATTCGGGCGACACGAGAAAAAACCAAAGCCTAACTTGGAAGAAACAGAAACGGTAAACATTGGAACATGACAGGGAGTAAGGCGATGTTAGAAGTTAGATGTCTCTTATACACTCCGAATACATTGGTTACCGACAATGCCAAGAATCTGAACAATGACATGGTAGATGGTCTTTGTGCCCAATTCAAGATTAAGCATCGGAATTCCACCATCTACAGGCCAAAACAGCTTGGGGCATCAAGCGACCAACAAGAATCTTAAGAGAATTATTCGAAAGATGGTTGATCAGCGTGATTGGCATGAAAAGCGCCATATGCCTCATGTGGGTTATCAGACTTCCATCAGGACATCTATTGGAGCAACGCCTTACTCCCTCATGTACGGAATGGAAGCTGTTTTGCCAGCGGAAGTAGAGATCCCTTCTCTACGTATTCTTATGGAGGCTGAGTTAGAGGATGCAGAATGGGTAAGGCTCAGACATGAACAGCTTGCACTCATTGATGAAAGACGGCTAACAGCTGTGTGTCATGGCCAATGTTATCAACGGAGGATGGCCCGAGCTTACAACAAGAAAGTCAAGCCCAGACATTTTCAGGCTGGCGATCTAGTTTTGAAACGTATAGGGTCTTGCCAATGCAAGACGAAGCAAAGGGCAAGTTTGCTCCTAACTGGCAGGGTCCATTCATTGTACACAAAGTATTATCAGGAGGAGCTCTTATCCTTACGGAGATGAATGGACAGGTTTTCCCTCAACCGATAAATGCGGACATGGTCAAAAGGTTTTTCATCTGATTTGGCAGACTGTAAACCTTTAAGTCATTGCAGAACGTAGGATAGAATTCTACCTGTTATTTTCTTTCCCTTTTTACCCACATCCGGACTAAACCCTTTCATATCTCTTCTCTTTATTTGCCTATCTTTCGTTTCAATTGTGCTTTGTCCCTATCCTTTGCCGTAAAAACAAGTTGGAACTGAGCTCATTTGCAATGTTGGGGCAAATTAAGAAAAAAAAAAAAAAAAAAAAAAAAAAAAAAAAAAAAAAAAAAAAAAAAAAAAAAAAAAAAAAAAAAAAAAAAAAAACAAAAAAAAAACAAAAGTTTGAGAGGCTGACCAAAACAAATGCCCAACAAAACAATTAGTTTGTTATAATTGGAGCAATTTTTTTGCAAATCTATTTCCCCAATTCAATCAGTTGCCTTCAAGTAAGACTCTCACCAAAGCGAGGTAATTCTTTAGATAAGGGACATAACCAGCTTTTCTTCATATCACAAACCCGCTCTTCCATCCCTTGTAGCTATATTCTTTCCAACCAAAGCGCCCATCTTAAACTGGGGCAAGTTTTTGTTCAGATAATCCCAATCTTTACCAATCACACGACTCAACCCATTTTGACCCTAACTATCCTAAGTTCTGCATAGGCTTAAAGGGAGCAGTTTGTACGGTCTTGTTTTTACGGCAAATGTCTATCCCAATAACAGGGAAGGCAGCCTTACTGATGCCGAAAAACTTTGAAAACTAAAGTTCGCATGCATTGGAAAAGGCGATTACTTAGCCGACGTCTTCCGTTTACTCCCACACTTTGCTGTTTTACTTGGACCTCCTAGGTGAAAACCTGGAAAGGGCACCTTTTTTTTCAAAAAGTTGAAAAAAAAAAAAAAAAAAAAAGAGAGGCTAGGTTGAAAACCCTACGGGGCGGCCTAGGCAAAAGGAGAGTGTGCGGAAAAATGTAAAAATAAAATAAAAGGGAAAACCTTATGAAATCCCGAATCATGAATACACATCTGTGAATACAAAGTTCTTCTTGACAAAGATTTGTACAAGTGATCTTAGAGAACATAAACTTGACATTCATTTAAAATCCTTGTTGACTGAAGTTAGGCTTATTGGTTGCCTCTATGTCGTTCTCTCAACACAGTCATTGGCCTTTAAGAGGCACGTATCCGATGGATCCAAAGCATTGCCTGATCGGGTCCAAATAATTTAGAATGAAAGGCAAAGCGGTGTTAATACGGTGATGGCACGATTTTTACTAAGATTGCTCCCATGTGCTTGTATTATTTATTCATGTACTTCTATCTAACTCACACATTGCCATTTTGTTTGTCTGTAGTTGTTCTTTTTGTTGTTGATATGTGAAAATCATCTGCATTGAATCGAACTACGTTCGACCTGATTCCCCTGGTGGGATACGTAGGCAGCTCTTACCGAGCTCGGTCACCTTGCTTATAGTAATGTTCACTAAGATTGACATTTTTTGTATGTTATGATACTGACCAATTCGAGTTTTCTTTGCTCAATATCGCATTGTTTTGAGAACCTGCAGGTACACGACAATGATGTGTATAAGAGAATCAACGACAACGGGCAAATTTTTATTGATTGGATATCCTTCATAAACAACAAGGGACACACCAATTCGAGAACTGTCTTGATACCCTTATACACATCTAGATGTGTATAAGAGACAGCTCTAGATCGCATAAGAGACAGGATTACCTGTGACGAGTAATCACCACTTGGGAGATGGTGCACTAATTCCTAGTCAAACCTCTCGGTTTAAATAATGTTGTCATTTACCGTTTACGGCTTAATGTCGATTTACAATCTGGTCATGATTAAGGTTAATTACTAGTTGCCTTTTACACTTCATTTCATGGGTAAGCCCAATGGCATGGCTCCTTGTGCATGTCATTCTTATTGGATTTTCACCCGATAAACGAATTTCGGGTTCTCATTTTCATTTAACCTGATAAACGAATTTCAGGTTTGTATTTTTCTCCCGATAAACGAATTTCGGGTTCTCATTTTCAAACCTGATAAACGAATTTCAGGTTTGCATTTTCATACCCGATAAACGAATTTGGGTTTTCATTTTCATTTTTCATCAACTCGATAAGCGAAAATGATAACCCGAAATTCGTTTATCGGGAGTGCAAATGGGTTCTCATTTTCATCAACTCGATAAGCGAATTTCAGTTTGCATTTTCATACCCGATAAGCGAATTTGGGTTCTCATTTTCATTTTCATCAACTCGATAAGCGAATTTCAGTTTGCATTTTCATACCCGATAAACGAATTTGGGTTCTCATTTTCATCAACTCGATAAGCGAATTTGATTGCATTTTCATCCCCGATAAGCGAATTTCGGGTTTTCATTTTCATTTTTCATCAACTCGATAAGCGAATTTCAGGTTTGCATTTTCATACCCGATAAACGAATTTGGGTTCTCATTTTCATCAACTCGATAAGCGAATTTCAGTTTGCATTTTCATACCCGATAAACGAATTTGGGTTCTCATTTTCATTTTCATCAACTTTGATAAGCGAATTTCAGGTTTGCATTTTCATACCCGATAAACGAATTTGGGTTCTCATTTTCATCAACTCGATAAACGAATTTGGTTTGCATTTTCATACCGATAAACGAATTTGGGTTTTCATTTTCATCAACTCGATAAACGAATTTCGGTTTGCATTTTCTCCCGATGAGCGAATTTGGGTTCTCATTTTCATCAACTCGATAAGCGAATTTCAGGTTTGCATTTTCATCCCGATAAGCGAATTTGGGTTCTCATTTTCCATTTTCATCAACTCGATAAACGAATTTCAGGTTTGCATTTTCATCCCGATAAACGAATTTGGGTTCTCATTTTCTTATTTTTATTTTTTTTGCATTTTTCCGCACCTGTCTCTTATACACATCTACGAGTCGGGTTTTCATTTTAATTTATATGTCTTTCCCGCTGTCTCTTATACACATCTAGATGTGTATAAGAGACAGGGCCGGGCACCGGTGGGACCTGCAGATGTGCCAACATTATTTAAACTGAGACTTTGACTAGGAATTGGCACCGTCTTGCAAGTGGTGATTACCTGTCATCTTTCTCTTTTCTTTAGTCATTCATAAGCTACGTTTCAGTAGAAATCCCTGTACTGCGTTTAAACTTTTAAATTAAAATGTCAATGACAATTTTCAACTAAATGACATAACATGCAAATGGTTCTCTTCAAATTACACATTTATTCATCTTTATAAGATAAGGAACTAGCCCGCTCTGGATGAATACATAGATCTAATCTCCCCAGTGTGTTTTAGTGTCTACAATCTTTGCCTAGAGTTTCTTCGATCCTCTTCGACACTCTGGCAAAGAGGGGCAAGCTGTAGACACCTATTTTTTGTCCCGTAAGTTCTCCCCTATTTTTCATTTAATTTGACTCTCAATTTTCTTTTTAATTTCCCTCTTAATTTTTTTTTTTTTTAAACCTACTTTTTGATTTCCTCTTAATTTGTCCTTTAATTCTCTCTTAATTTGTCTTATGGTGTTTAATTATTATGTGTTTTATGTATTTTTGAAATACAAAGAATGAGTTTTAATATTATTTAAGTTTTTAGATTTTTCAAAAAAAAAAAAAAAAAAACTCATTCTTTGTATTTCAAAAATACATAAAACACATAATAATTAAACACCATAAGCCCTGTCTCTTATACACAACTGAACAAGTTATTATAAGAGATCTCTTATACATTTCTAGATGTGTATCCTTCAACTCTGACCAGGAATGGTCATTGACCATTTTTTGGCTGCATCCCATTTGTTAAAAGCACAAAAAATCAGCTAAATCCCGATTAGTGTCGTTGATTTTCTCTTAGAACTTCATTTTCTGAAGCAAAAGAAATCTGCCAAAACAGCTCACTTTGAGCCAAAATTCCATGCGATCAGAGAGGAATTAGACTAAGCTCAAAGAACAAAAGTTGTAGAGGGTCCCTAGAACTTCAATTTCTATTTTGAAACCCAAAGCAAAATCTTCCATTTCGAGGGCCAAAAACGTGGTAGAAAAAGCTGTTGGTCCAGAGAATATGTGTAGAAAATTTCTAAGTCTGGAAAATTTTCCAGACCACCAACTTTGAGCAAAGATTTCAAGCGATGGAAGAGGAACTGGATTAAACTCAAAGAATCAAAGTTGTAGACCGTTCCTCAACCTTCAACTTTTCTTTTCAACCCCGAAGCAAAATCGTTCATATTCTGGGTATGATCCAAAATCGTGGTGGAAAAAGGCTGGTAGTCCACCAAAATCTGCAAAAAAAAAAAAGAAAGGTTAGAAAGGTTTTTTTCATTTTACTCCCCATATTTCAGTTTTCTTTTAGTTTAGCCCGAGAATATTTTTTTAAATTACATGTAGGCCCTTCTGATAGGGCCCACTTGGTGCCACGTCATCGATGACGTGGCACCCCCAGATTGAGCCACGTCATCCGTGACGTGGCACCACCGGATTGAGCCACGTCATCTGTGACGTGGCTCCACCAGATTGCGCCACGTCATCTGTGACGTGGCTCAACCAGATTTCGCCACGTCATATGTGACGTGGCTCAACCAGATTGCGCCACGTCATCTGTGACGTGGCTCCACCAGAGTGCGCCACGTCATCTGTGACGTGGCTCCACCAGAGTGCGCCACGTCATCTGTGACGTGGCTCCACCAGAGTGCGCCACGTCATCGATGACGTGGCTCCACCAGATTGTGCCAC
>JANKKI010000592.1:90000-232430 GCA_025175665.1 Cinchona pubescens
TTCACAACTTATTAATGGATATAACCCTTTTGGTATGAATAGTTTATCGGTCAGGCATGGATGTTCTTATTTATAATCTTGTTTGGGTTCTTGGACTATGTTCTTTTTCCTGGCATGGGTATTGGCAGAATTGATTGAAACTTTAGCTTTGGTCTCATGAACGTATATCCTTTATCCAATTTGATTCACTGGAGAGATAAACCAGTGGCCCTTTCCATTGTGCAAGCAAGATTGGTTGGATTAGCCCACTTTTTTATAGGTTATATATTTACTTTTGTGGCTTTCTTAATTGCCTCTACGTTGGGCAAATTTGGTTAATTTTTGAATCGTCATTTTTGAATGTGTTGTATTCGCGAAAAGATTATTTCTTTCGATGGAGAGGGGACCCACCCACCTTCTTCTATTTCTATATCTAGGACTCGACTTGTATCATGAATACTATTAGAACTGAACCATTATGGCAAGGAAAGGTTTGATTCAGCGGGAGAATGAGAGCCACAAGTTCCAACAGAAATATCATTTGATTCATTGATCCTCTAGAAATAAGCAAAGTTCAGTAGTTGAATGACAAAAGGAAAATTTATAGAAAGTTACAATCCCCTCTGCAGAATAGTGCACCTACACGCCTTCATCGACATTGTTTTGCGACCGGAAGACCGAGAGCTAATTATCGAGAATTCGGACTATCCGGACATATACTTCTTGAAATGGTCCTTGCATGTTTGTTGCCCGGAGCAACAAGATCAAGTTGGTAATGATTAACCTTTGATTTGTATTCTATGATCACCGATCATAAAGGTCCCCTTTACCATTCTGTATAAATGGGCATCTGTCTATTATATTTGTACAGATATGGTAGAGGGGCACATTCAACCCCTGTTTGTCTATTGGTTTTCGGTTCTTGTCCTCAGTGTGGGGTAGAGTAGTTTGGTAGCTCGCTAGGCTCATAACCTTGAGGTCACGGGTTGTGATAAAGGACTGTTTAATCCTACAGATGTGTTAACTAGTAATGAATTTCCCCTTTTCTTTTTAGGGGTGATAGCAAAAGGAAAAGGGGAAGGGTAGAATCATTATCATTACATCATCATGGCCAACTATAACAAATCTTTTACCATATTAAATAAATTACTTTTATTTAATTTTGGGCAGATAGCAGGAACCAAACCCGTGTCTTCTCCTTGGCAAAGAGAAATTTTACCATTCGACCATATCCGTATTTTTTCGTTTTTGATACATAATATGTCCACACAATATTAAATGTATTGAATTCGGAATATGGTCGAGTAGGGTGGGGAACAACTCCTTTAATGGGTATTGCAATCAGGCTCTATTTACGATATTTCTATCTATTATTTTGGAGATTTATAATTCTTCCATTTTATTGGATGGAATTTCAATGATTTAGAGCTATAAGAACCCCCGAGTTCTAGCTTTTGAAAATAAAATGAATCATTTACAGCTCGGATTTCGAGCCTATTATATTTGGGGAGTTCGATAACATCGGATAGAGTGTCTATAAATTCTAGAATATGAGTGTGTGACAATTATAATTGATCCTATTGATAATACAGAGAGTAGGTCTATCATCTTGATAGAGATGGTTCTACTTCGTTGGATATTTAATATTTATTCTAGTATTTGGAACACGGACTATACGAAATAGATTAAGAAATATTTGAACTATGATTCATACTTAATGGTCAGACCTCATATCGTATCCGGACTCAAAAAAAATTCAAAGAATTTGAATTTAGAAATAAAAATCGAAAGGTTTTTCTACTATTTCTATTTTTGACAAAAACCAAAAAAAATCTATGAATTTTTAGAATCATTCTATCTATTCATGGAATAAGTGATGGTCCAAAGGTTCTTACTCGGGGAATCCTTGACTTAACTTCGAATAGTTTTATTGAATCATCGTGGTTATAGTATGAATCTGAGGTTCTAATCAATTCATAGGGTTCTTAACAAGAAAATTCCTATCAATACAATAAAAAAATAAATAATAAACATTATATATATAAAAAAAATAGGAAAAGAGAGGATCAAGAGGCCCGTAAGGATCGACATAAAGACGACTGAGCCAACTTGATATTTTGGTATTATCGCCGCAAACAAAGAAGAGCTTTCGGGTTTTTCTTCTTTCATACCTTCATAGAAGATTGAATTAAAGATTCAAAATAAAATATTTCAAACTTTCTATTACATATCCGTTGCAACTAGTATTTGGGTGTTTTTGCTTCAGCTGTATGAGATGAAAGTCTCATATACGGTTCTCAGAGGGGGAGCTTCGCCTTTCTCAATAAAGTCTATGATTGGTTCGAAGAATGTCTCAATCGATTTAGGCGATTGCAGATGATATAACTAGTAAATATGTTCCTCCACACGTCAATATATTTTATTGTTTAGTATAAGTAGCTACGGGTTTTACTATGACTTTTTACTACCGTCCGACTGTTACTGAGGCTCTTGCTTTTGTTCAATACATAATGACTGAAAATAACTTTGGTTGGTTAATCCAATCAATTCATCGATGGTCGGCAAGTATGATGGTCCTAATGATGATTCTTCATGTATTTCGCGTGTATCTAACCGGCGGATTTAAAAAAGCCTCGCGAATTGACTTGGGTTACAGGCGTGGTTCTAGTTGTATTGATTACATCTTTTGGTGTAACAGGTTATTCCTTACCCCGTGACCAGATTGGTTGTTGAGCACATCTAAATTGTATAACAGGTGCACCTAAAGCTGTTCCTGTAATAGGATCGCCTTTGGTAGTGCGGAAGTGCTAGTGTGGGACAATCCACTTTGACCCATTTTTATAGTTTATACACTTTTGTATTACCGCTATTCTTACTATTGTATTTATGTTAATGCACTTTCCAATGATTTTCTACCCCCTTTATAGAGAATAGATATTTGTAATAAATCATTTATAATTTGGAGAAGCAATAATAGTATTTCATTGATATAAGTATGGATTATTGAAAATAATAAGACATGTGGTTGAATATTTCCCTTCAACTCACCAATATTATTTATTTGACAAGAATAGTTGAAGGGAATTCTCTGAAGAGAAAATGGATTATGGGAGCGTGTGACTTGAACTGTTCATTAGTCTGTGTAGCTAGAGGCCTGCCACATTGGTATTGGAATTCACAACCAAATGTGTCTTTGTTCCAACCGCCGCATAAGCCCAATATGGAGGATAGGCTGGTTCGCTTGAAGAGAATTATTTCTATGATCAAATCCGAATCATATTGTACATGAGCAGGCTTGGTAAGATCCCGTACAATAAGTGAAATAGATAAAAAAAAAAAAAAAAAAAAAAAGAGTTTATCTAGTTCACTTACTTAAGATGTGTTTAATAGTATGAAAATGGATTCATTTGATATGATCATACTACTATCAGAATGAAAGAAGGGATCTAAAGAAGAACAGAGGTTAGACTATATTCGTAACAAGTAAACCTTGTGGGAGTGTACTCAAAATATTTGGAGAATAAATGCCAATCATAAGGTCTGAGACGACCCATAAAGCACTTGATCATATTATGATCAACTTTGTAAGCCTACTTGGGTATTGAGTATTTACTTGTAAGAACTGAATCAATATTTGCAACTCCGACAAAAAAATTAGTAAATTTTTTCTTACATTGAACTATTGGTATGTGTGTGGATATAGGTAACATATAGATTTTATCTGGATTCATTTGGTTCTTTTGATTCTTGCTCGAGCCGGATGATGAAAAATTATCATGTCCAGTTCCTTAGGCAGATGGATCTGTAAGAATTCACCTATCCCAATAACAAAAAAACATGACTTGAATGATCCTGTATTAAGAGCTAAATTGGCTAAAAGTATAGGGTCATAATTATTACGGAGAGCCCGCATGGCCCAACAATCTTTTATATATTTTTCTAGTAGTAATTCTAGGTACTATTGCATGTAACATAGGCTTAGCGGTTCTAAAACCATCAATGATTGGTCAACCGGCAGATCCATTTGCAACTCCTTTGGAAATATTACTGGAATGATATTTCTTTCCCGTATTTCAAATACTTCATACAGTACCCAATAAATTGTTGGGTGTTCTTTTAATGGTTTCAGTACCTATGGGATTATTAACAGTACCCTTTTTAGAGAATGTTAATAAATTTCAAAATCTATTTTGCCGTCCAGTAGCGACAACCGTCTTTTTGATTGGTACTGCAGTTGCTTTTGGTTGGGTATTGGTGTCTCATATACACATTGATAAATCCCTAACTTTAGGTCTTTTTTAATTCAATTGTAAAATATGTGTATCTAGGGAATAGTCCCTTTAAAGTGAATTCTCCCCAGATACACAAGTTCAATTCTAAATCTATATACTACACAGAATATATGAATTGTATTAAATATTCAAAACCTATTTTCATCTTAAAAAAAAAAGACAAAAGAAATTCAATAGATTTAAAACTTATTTTTTAGTAAATAAATTATCAAAATTTTTTTGTTTTTCTAGAATCCCCAATATCTGTTTTACATCTTCTATGTGAAAATGTTCAATTTTCATAAGATCTTCTTGACAGTTATTCAAAAGGTCCAATAATGTATATATATATTGGACCTTTTAAGGCAATTATAGATCCTTGGGGGCAGCTCTGATTGGTCAATAAAAATCAATTTTAATACTATTTCGTTTTTGTTTTTCTGAGTTTATCCAATTTATCTTGAAAAGTAAAAGGGGATAAAGGAATCGCTTGCTGATTGTTCTCTAAATGTGAGTTTTCTTCTTCTATATGTAAAAATGGAAGAAATAAATCAATCAAATTCCAGAGACGTAATATAAAGCGCTTCTTTCAGAGTTAAACTTCCATTTGTCCATATTTCAAGAAATGGTGTCATCCCTTGTTTTTCATTTAGATTCCCATAAGAATGAATACTATAATTCGAATTTCGACACATGCATGAATACAGCATCTGATAGGATAACTTTCATCTTGAAAGCTCTGTGGCGTTTTTATAAGATATCCGTGATTTCTCTCGATTTCTAATCCAATACACAAATCGATTGGTTCCATCAAGCTAGCTATATGTTGTGTATTATCATTGATTTCTACATAAGGTGGTAAGATGATATCTTGAGCAGTTAAATATCTAGGGGTGGCCATGGTTCCGGTTCCGAAATAGGAACAGTTGGGATCGGACCACCAAAAACCGGCGGTTCTGCAACCAGAACGTCGTTGATGGTTCCTGAAATCAGATTCAGAATCGAGCACAAGGTTCCGGTTCTACATTTTTTGAAAGCGGAATTGGAACCGTGTTAAAAAAAGATATATATATATATATATATATATATCTGTCTCTATATATGATCTAGCCAATGTAATTGATGCATATAATTTTTTTGATTACGAATCTTTTAGTATGGATTATCTAAAATGTATCTTTACTCTACATTTTAATTAATCGATAAATAATGTAATAGTGTACCTTTTTTCAACAACAAAGTCTATAATTAAATATAAATAAAATATAATTTTTTGTTTCTCATCTTAGCTTTTATTAATTTTTTAATATATATACATATATGTATATATATAGGCCAATAAAATTGATGCATTTAATTTTTCTTTATATTATCTTTTAGTATGGATTATCTAAATTGTATCTTTACTTTAATTATTAATTGTTCAATAAATGATGTAATAGTGTACTTTTTTTCAAAAACAAAGTCTATAATTGAAATATAAATAAAATGTAATTTTTTTGTTTCTCGTCTTAACTTTTATTAAATTTTTTAATATTATCCAAAATGTATATATTTACTTTAAAAAAATTCAAATCGAAAAAGCGACTGACACTAGAAACAGAACCGAAATTGGACGGAACCGGGAAACCAGTCAGAACTGTCTTTTCCAAAACCGGACCGAATGTATCCAATAGAACGATCTCCCAAGGTTTCGGTTCTAGTTCCAACTCTTCATGGAACCGGAACTGGCAATTATGGAACCGTGGTCATGCCTATACATATCCAGGACCCCTAACACAAATAGATGTATCACAAGTTCCATATAAATTACTTCTGAATATAATATCTTTCAAACTCATTAAGATTTCATGTACCGATTCTTGAATACCCGCTATGGTAGAATATTCGTGTGAGACTTTTCAGATTTTACACATGTGATACATGTTCCTTCTATTTCTCCAAGTAAAGCTCTTCGGCTTGACCTTAGTGGAGACAGAATAAAACGTCCATAATAAAGACGTTTACTGTCTATTCTTGATTCAACACACTTCCACTGTAGTGTTCGAATATATATTGTTATTTTCTCTCGAACCATAATAATAGTATTTGATTAGATCATTGAATCATTTATTTCTCTTGTTTTTCTTGAAAGTTCTTCAATATACATTCCTACACACGTCTTTTTTTCGAAGGTCTCTCGTACGAAAGTTAATAATATACCACTTCTACGAATAGCTCGGAGCGCTATGTCTCTTCCGAGACCGGGACCTTTAATCATGACTTCCGCTCATTGCATACCTTGATCTACTACCGTACGAATAGCATTTGTTGTTGCGGTTTGAGCAGCAAATGGTGTCCCTCTTCTCGTACCCTTGAATCCACAAGTAACGACAGAAGACCAAGAAACCACTCGACCCCATACATTTATAACAGTGACAATAGTATTCTGGAAACTTGCTTGAACATGAATAACTCCCTTTGGGATTCTACGCGCACTTTTACGTAAACTAATACGTCCATTCTTACGTGAACCAATTCTTGGTATAGTTTTTGCCATATTTTATCATCTCATAAATATGAGTCAGAGATATGGATATATCCATTTCATGTTAAAACAGATTCCTTATTTTTTTATGTATCGCTTGCTTTAGCGAGTCTGATTATCCTGTCTTTGTTTATGTCTCGGGTTGGAACAAATAATACTATAATTCGTCCCCGCCTACGGATTAGTCGACATTTTTCACAAATTTACGAACAGAAGCTCTAATTTTCATATTTGTCATTCCTTATCTTAAATCTGAATCTACATCTTGAAAGAAAATAAGTTTCTTTAGATTTTGCATCTTGAATCGTATTCTCGCGAAAGGAATGTTTAAGTTAAAAAATTACTTAATCCTTCGAATCCTTGTTGCAGAGTCGATAAATTATGCATCCTCTAGTTGAATCATAACAACTTACTTCAATTTTGACTCTATCTCCTAGTAGTATCCGTATAAAACTGCGTCGGATCTTTCCTGAAACATAACCTAGAATTAGAATTTCATAAGAGAACGAACCCGGAACATGCCATTAGGAAGTGATTCGGTAATTAAACCTTCATGAATCCATTTTTGTTCTTTCATTCCAGGTAAAGCCCCCTTGAAGTATCAACTAATGGAGGGGGAACAATATTAGACAACTCATCCCTTTTCTTTTCTTTTCTTTTCTTTTCTTTTTTTACAATTACAAATAGTAAGTTTCAAATCCAATTTGTATATTAAAAAGATTACCATATATAACACAAAATTTCTCCACTGATTCCTTCTAGTCATTAGCCTCCCAGTCTGTCATTATTTCTCGAGAAGTAGAAATAATTACAATCCCCATCCTGCCTAAAATTCAAGGAATTCGTTGAGAGTTAGAATAAATTCGTAGACCAGGTCAACTAATCCGTTTTAAATTTAAAATATTTCTATAGGGCCTTTTCCTATTCCTTCTATGTCGCAGCATTAAAACCAACAAATATTTGTTGGTTTCTCGATGTTTTCTTACGTTTTTGATAAAACCTTCCCGTAAAAGTATTTTAACAATATTTTTAGTAATATTAGTAGATGTTATTTTAACTACTTTTTTTTTATCCATATCAGCATTTCGTATAGAAGTTATTATATCAACAATTGTGTCCCCACCCATGATGAACTAAAATTGTTGACTCCAAATTTGATATAATCAACATGTATGTTCTTTCTTTTTTTTACTTATGTTCTTGTTTATGAATAATTAATAAACATATATACATGAGATACAATCTATTTATTAATCTATTTCTTTCAAATACCCCACTATAAACAGATCATGATCCTGGTTTATGATACCTCGGGAGCTAATGAAACTATTTTAGTAAAATGTAATTGTCTCAACTCCCGGGCGATCAAACCAAAAATTCGAGTTCCTTTGGGATTTCTTTCTTGATCAATAACAACTGTAGCATTGTCATCATATCGTATGACCATATCATGTCACGTTTGAGTTCTTTACAAGTACGCACAACTATAGCGATGACCACTTCTAATCTTTCTAAAGGCATATTTGGTACTGTATTCTTTGATCACAGCAATAATAACGTCACCAATATGAGCATATCGACGATTGCTAGCTCCTAAGATTCGAATACACATCAATTCTCGAGCCCGCTGTTATCTGCTACATTTAAATGGGTCTGAGGTTGAATCATATCATTCTGTAATCCTGTTCTTTCAATGCAAAAGACGAAGAAAAAAAGAAATATTTTTTGTCTCAAATAAAAAAAATTTCAATTTCCCAAGACCCATTTCTCTTGGTTCTACTTTAATTTATCCTTTATCCCAAAACAATGAATTGAGTTCTTATAGGCATTTTTTATGCTGCTATTGAAATAGCTAGATAGCTACATTTTCTATTACTCCGCTTATTTCATAAAGTAGTCGACCTAGTTTAACAACAGCTACCCAATATTTGGGAGACCCTTTCCCCGAGCCCATACATGTTTTGGCGGGTCTTACTATAACCGGTTTGTCTGAAAATATACGTACACATATTTTTCTACCACGATATACATTTCGTGTCATTGCCTATCGTCCTGCTTCTACACATCTAGCTATGATCCAAGCAGGACAAGTGCCCGAAACATATATGATTTCCTCAATAAGATATTCCTTTCATTATTCCTCTAAATTGTTTACGGAATCTGGTTCTATTGGGGTTATAGTTGATGGTTCTTTTTGAATTACATCTATACTATAGAACTAGACATGAGAATTTCTTCTCATCTGGCTCCTCGCGAATATGAATAAAAGGATTCAAAAACAAAAAATATTTAATTTGAGATAAGATAGAATTTTAATTAATTAATAAAATATACATGTAGTTATTTAATACATTGAATCGTGAGATTTCATCTAATCTATTAGTAATTTGTGTATCTAGTTTGAATAGATAACTAAACACTTTCTATTTTTGAAATCCTATTGTTATTTTTTTTTATAAATTGTTTTTCAAATTTACAATCCAAAAAAAAGAAAGTTTTCGCGGGCGAATATTTACTCTTCTATTTCAATTTCAATTTTAGGATTGTCTCATGACTTCTCATAATGGATGAATTGATCTCCGGTTCATTCCGCCATCCCGACCAATGAATCATTAAGATTCTTGTAATAAAATCTTTTGCATTCACAACTTCCATCATTCCCATCACTTCTTACTTAATGGTTAGATCCAAATGAGATTTTACAATGGAGCTCATAATGAAATTCGTTCTTGAGTCAATTTTCTCAGTCGAAACTCTTTACACATTTTGTTTTGTTCTAGTTTTATATGAACAGTCATTTAATTATGGATGAATCCGTATTGATGCTTTATTACACTGCCTTTTATGAGATCACTCATAGACCTTACAGATTGGAATTCTATATCATTGATATTTTTTTCTCTTTCTCTCATCCTTCCATTTATCTACAACTTTCTTCTCTCTTTTGCTTTACAACTCAAAATCAAATTGATTTTTTTTTTCAAAAACAAAAAAATTTCAGTTGCTACAAAGATGTGACCAATATATCACATCTTGACTGGTACTTTAGCTTTAGATCGAGATAATACGAAATGATGAATTGGTTATTAGTTTATATTATGGGACTGCTTTTTTTAATTCGAACCCTAAAAAACCAACGAGTCACACACTAAGCATAGCAATTTTATCAAACGGTTAATCAAATTTTTATTCAACCTTATAGAATTATCAAATTAGAATTTCTACTTTTGAGAAAAAGAATGAAGGGGTTTAGCTTTCTAGATAGAAGGGAAAAGCTTATTCTTCCTCGTCTATAAATATCCAAATTTTTATGCCCAATACACCATAAATAGTTCGAACTTTATAGGAACAAATGGTTTGTAGGGGAACCCTACCTTTTCTAATCCTTTCAACACGTGCAATTTCTTTTCCGTCAATACGCCCAGCAATTTGGACTTGAATTCCTTTTGTATTTTTTGTTCTGTAAATTCTGTCTCTTATACACATCTGGTTTTATAAATGACAGGGTCATATTCTTTAATTGTCCGGCTATATATTCTGCAAGTATCTGTCTCTTATACACATCCATAAGGTATAATTGCAATTTTTGTGATGGCAATGTTAAGTTTTCGGTTCACACAATTAAATTCTCTTTGTAGAGTCATCTGTAGTTCTTCGATTCCTCATGGTCGATTTTCCAAGAATGACTTGGGAATCCCATAAAAATGATCACTGGATCGATGCTGAGATGTGTATAAGAGAATCTCTATACGAGCAATTCCCTCTACCTTGAGTATATTTTCATATTCTTTTGTACATAATTCTTAATACAATTTCTTAATTTTTAATCCTCTTGTAGACCCTCAGAATAATTTTTTGGTTGTGCAAACCAAAGAGAATGATGACCTTGGATTGTACCAAGTCTGAAACCAAGTGGATTTATTTTTTGTCCCATACCCCTCCACTATTATACATATCATGATACACTATAACTGTATGTTTATTTTGCCATTTAGGTTTTTCTAGCGAATTTATCTCTACATATTCATCATCTAAAAATATATCTTTCATTACAATAGTTATATAGCAGGTAGGTCTTTTTATAGGATAACTATGCCCCCAAGCTCGGGGTTTAAATTTCTTTATGGTAGTAGTCTCGCTGACTTAAGCTTTACTAATCAGTAAAATGGCCTCGTTGGAACCCATATTGTAACTAACATTTGCTATTGCAGAATAAACTAATTTAAAAATGGGATAACATGCTCTGATTAGTCTATAGGGCATGAGCTCTAGTATCATAAGTGTTTCTAGATAGGAACGTCCACATATTTGATTAATTACTCTTCATGCTTTATCATCAAACATAGATATATGTTAAGCTAAAGCATATACTTTTATTTTTTTCTTTTTTAGCATAAAGTTGCCCCCTATTAATGAATTCTCGGAAGCATTTTTTCGTATTTGATATTAACAACGAGATCTATTATCACTTTTTGCATGTCCTTGGAAATTTAAAGTAGGCGCAAATTCTCCCAATTTGTGGCCCGCCATACGATCTGTTATATAAATAGGCACATGTTCCTTAACATTATGCATAACAATGGTATGTCCGATCATTGTGGGTATAATGATAGATGCAAGGGCCAAGTTACTATTATTTCTTTTTCTATTTTTGTGTTAAGTTTATCAATTTTTTTTAATAAGTGGTTGGCCACAAAAGGATTTTTTTTTAGTGAACGTGTCACAGTTTACTCCTATTTTTTTTTTTTTTTTTTATTTAAAGTAAAGACAAAGAAAAAAATTCTATTTTTTCTCCTATTTACTACGGCGACGAAGAATCAAATTATCACTATATTTATTTCTTTTTCGACTTCTTCTTCCAAGTACAGGATAACCCCAAGAGATTGTGGATTTTTTTCTACCAATTGGGGCTCTCCCTTCCCCACTCCCATAGGGTATGGTCTACAGGGTTATAACTACTCCTCTTACTACAGAACGCTCACCTAGCTAATGCTCAAATTTGGCTCTACCCAAACTTTTCTGGTCCACCCCAATATTCCCTACTTGTCTGCCTGTTGCTGAGCAGTTTTTCGATATCAAACGGACTTCCCCAGAACGTAATTTTAATGTGGCCGATTTCCCCTCTTTTGCAATCAATTTCGTTACAGCACCCGCTGCTCCAGATAATTGTCTACCCTTTCCAAGTGTAATTTCTATGTTATGTATGGTCGTGCCTAAGGGCATATCGGTTGAAGTAGATTCTTCTTTTTGATCAATCAAAACCCCTTCCCAAGACTGTACAAACTTCTTACAAAGCATACAGATGTAAATGATGATATATATACAAATGGATCGTATATCGTACAATGAAGTACCCCATGGGTGGATATATGAAACCAAATCTGCCGAATGACTCGTGTTATGATTTTCTACATCCTAGGTCTTCATGTTCCGTCATCTGGCTTATGTCTAATCATGTAGCATTCAGACCGAATGACTCTATGAAATTACGTCGATACTTCCACATATTTTGGGTAACGTAGGAGACATCTCTATTTTTCCCCCTAGGAATCTTTAGAATTACCACTGCTTAACTTTCAATTCGCCTCTGACCATCAAATGAAATGTGAATAACCCGTCCTCCTCTCTTTGAAAGAATGGGCTCTTTCGGTTCTGTCGGTGCTTGAAACAATTTTGTCTTCTCCATATTACTATATCTCCAGAGTTAATAATTGTATATGAGAAATTACTGAACTCAATCACTTGTTGTCGTTACTCTTCAGTTTTTTGTTGAGGTCTATCTAGGTAGAGGTACTCAAATTGGAACAGTGATCGATTTCTAGATTTCGTCGTAAACCTAATTGGTTACTTCCAATTACGTAAATCAATAGTTCAAACCGCACTCTAAGGTAGGTCATTTCCCATTTTTATAGGAACTTCTGTACCAGAAACAATGGTATCTCCAATTATAGTCCCTCTGGGATGTAAAATATATCTCTTCTCACCATCCCCATAATGTACGAGACAAATGTATGCATTTCAATTAGGGTCGTATTTTATGATTACGATTCTACCATATATGTCTTTTTTATTCCGTCGAAAATCTATTTTACGGTATAGACGCTTATGACCTCCCCCTCTATGCCCTGAGGTAATGATTCCTCTGGCATTATGACCTTTACCACAACGATGCTATCCATATATCAAATTATTTGGATTGGATTTCACTTGACTGTCTACGGTTCCATTGCATGTGCTCGGAGTAAAAGTTTTGTATAAATGTATCGCCATGCTATTAAGTATTTTGATTTAAGAGGTTCTTTTCTTTCTAAGAGGTGGAATAGAATAATCCGGTTGAAGCGTAATGATCATACGTCTGTAATGCATTGTATGTCCCATAATAGGTCTCATTCTTCTACCCTTTCTCAGAAGTCAATGACTATTCATAGCTATTACCTTAACACCAAAGAAGAGTTCGACCCAATGCTTTATTTCTGTCCTAGTTGATCCCGATTCGACATTAGAAGTATATTGATTTTTTCCCAATAAACGAATACTTTTGTCTGTAAATAGTGCATATTTGATTCCATCCATAAATCTATTTTCTTCCCTATGAGTTCTAGTCTCAATAAGAATGCTAGTTCTTATTGTTCATATATTATGATAAGAATATACCACACTAATTCGTTATGTATGGATGATGAGATTCCATTGATACAGAGCCAATTCCAATAAACTTATTGGAGGGTCTCATTGGTATGCATCCAATAGGAATTGAACCTACTAATACACTAATTATGAGTTGGGCGCTTTAACCATAATTTCAGCCATGGATGCTTAGCGGGGATCTTTGTACTTGGTGAATAACCAAATTCCAATTGAAATGAAATCTTTAAGATAAATCAATGCAATTTAGGAGGAATCAATAAAAGGACATCAATTCAAATCCTGGATTTTCGAATTGAGAGAGATCAAGAATTCTCACTATTTCTTAGATTCATAGACTCAAGTCAATTCAGCGGGATCTGTCATTCACATTTTTTTCCACCAAAAACATTTTATAAAACTCTAACCCCCCCCCCTCACGACCAAGGATGTTATACTCTTAGTAGTATACGGTCCTTATATATAGTATTAACAATCGAAATATAGTCTAAAGCAAAAATCTCTATTTGATAAGATTTCTTCCTATACCTATATATTCCATTAGATCCAAAAATGATACATTAGAAGAATCCGTTGGATCTTCCAATATCAATATGATTATCATTAATCTTGATTTTCATTCCTTCCCTTCATATCCATAAACCAACCATCCCCTAAATCCCATTCTATTTCCCATTTTGCAGCAATTTCCAGGACTTAAGATAGCCTTATAAACATCCCACCAAACTCTAGAAACATTATGCGCACACTTGTTGGTAGTTCCTAATGACATTTATATCAATACAAAATATACATGATGAGGATGATTTCCAAGCACTGAATTGTCCTTTATAAACTCGGACTTGGCCATACAAACTTGTCAAGAATGCAAACAAGGTGCAAATTTCTTTGTCAACTCACATAACTGCTACTACCAGACGCCCTTCCACATTGCCGCATACTCATGAATGTCACTTCATATTAATGCTGAGCATTCCTGAAAATTAAACAATTTAATCAAACACCATAACATGGTCCTCTTTCTTACAGGAAATTTGATTGTGCAAAAGCATAATATTTTTCTGAAAAAGAGACCCGTTCGGATGCTTTGGGAAAGCATCCTCCCTTAATAACCAGTTTCTTGTGGTGATTTGGCAGATAAATCAAGCATAATGGCACTTGAAACGCACATTGAAACAGGGTTCACCTATCTTGTTTACATGTAACCCACCATAGTCTGATAGATATTGACAGTATTTTTGGACATACTAATTGTTTTATGAAGGCACTACCAGTACTGAACTGAACAAAGCAAAGCTTAGGCATATTCTGTTCAGCAATTGTTTATCCAGTGACAATTTTCTAGTCATATAAGGCGTGAGGCCGGCTCAAGAACAGAATCTGTCGATCACAATTTTAGTATTAATGATCAAAATTTGTGTTAAAGAACTAACATCTGCATGTTAAAAGATGACAAATCACTTAATTTCCACATGCCTTCACATTATAAACAAACTTGTTAAGTGGTAAACTGTCTAATTTTAGCTTGCTCCTTGGACTGTGTGGATATCAAAATGTTCACTTCATGTGAAGTAGTTTCCTTAAGACACAAAACAATAGCCAAAGTACCCTTTATTTAATCAGCTTGTCCACTGAATGGCTCTTTCTTGTATTCTACTCGAGCTCAATTTTCATGGGGTCAACAGAAATTGCTTGATTAGTTCCATCCCTTAAGACTACGAGTGAATATTAACTTTAGCCTATGTTACATGGACTCTCCCCACTCAATTCCACAGAACCCGTGTCCTACCGTATGGACATGGGTGTGGGTATGGGATCCGTGTCTACATGGTCAACTTTCAATTGAGTACTTTTGACTTTTTTACCAAACCAAAGATTATATTGAATTCAACATGGTTGTGACTTCATCACATGAAAAGGCCAATAAGATAGAGATGAAGATTAAATAGGAGGGTGAAACATATAACAATTATATATTAAATCACTAAATCTTATTATAGTTAATCCTTCTATTATTTTCTTTTTCTCAGTGCACCACTATTCTTAAATGCTATGCATAAACATATTTATTTTTTGAAAAATGAGTTATAAAATAATATAAATTGGTTTATGTCATCAAATTGCATTACCATTACACGAAGTATACAAGACGCATCCCCGTACCCGTATCCGATTCTTTTAAAGTCATCTGTCCCCATATCCTCAATTTATAAAATTGAACAATTTGAAACCTAGACATGTACTTGTACCCGACACCCATATCTGAGTAACATAGATTAGTACCCTTGTGTAAAATGTTTCATCTATGTGAATGGAAATTTTCTCCTACTAGACTGTTGGTATCAAATAATACAAAACTTGGATATAAGAAATCTGATCTCCTATTAGATGATTAGCCTCTCCGGCGTTGACTGGTCTAGTAGGGGGCACAACGCCCGAGAAGCTAATCATCTAATCTAGGAGATCAAATTTCTTATATCCAAGTTTTGTATTATTTGATACCAACAGTCTAGCAGGAGAAAATTTCCAATCACATAGATGAAACATTTTACACAAGCGTACTAATTTCCTAGACCATTTGAAATGGATAGACTTTAAATGCGCTAGCATATGTTAAGATTTCACCTTATTGAAGGTGGATGAGTGCCATTTACAGCTCCCTTTGCAGAACTGGAACGTCTCAGCCTTTGGTCTCTTCGTTTGCTCCTTCCCAACACGCATAGCCGCAACTTCTTTTTCCATTGCAGCTACTTCTCTGCGCATCTTTTTGGACTCAACTTCCATAGCTTTGTTCAGTGTTTCAACTTTTTTTGCCAACATCTGAACAGTAACACATGCAAAAAGCAGTCACAGAGAGAGAGAGAGAGAGAGAGAGAGAGAGAGAGACCACAAGGCATCAAACCTCAATTGCATCATCCTTGTCCTTAAGGCTCTGATCTTTCTCTTGGCAAGCTTTCCTCAAGGTTATAACCTCCCTCTGCAGCATATCATACACCATGCCAGATACATAATCTTCATTTTCCAGCTTCGTTTTGTCAGCACCATCTCTTGTTCCCATTCTCATGTGTTGTTACTGAGACATTTCTGTGGGTCTCGTGGCTGGAATTGCTGAATCCATTATCTTTTTCATTTTCACATGTCATTGTGTTTTCTCCATGCAGGGATCTGCTACCACCATTAAATACTATTGATGTGCTCTTCGAGCTGTCCCCTGCTCCAACAATGCAGAAGAACTATTTGTTGGAAATGGCCTAGACTGAGACTTTGTCCTTTTTAATTGAAAACCGTTAGACGATGGTCTGGACAAACTTTCTGCTCCTCCAATAGACTGACGACGTGAAAGTCCACTACAAGCACTTCTTCCTTGTGGAGTAGAGCGGGTAGTACTATTTGGCAAAGATCTAAGCCTTTCTTCCAAAACTTTAAATCGTAATTGATACTTGCCCTGAGAAATCAGTTATTTGCAGACCATCAATACTATTACCCAACAGGAAATGACATGAGCAAACCTACCTATAATGACAACATAAATGTAATACATAAAGTATCCCAATTTCTCACTTTTAACTGTGCTTCTGCCTTTGCAGTCCGCTCGGCAATTGCCAGTTTGTCTTTAAGCTGTTGCATTTCTCCCTGTTCACAAATAATATAACTTATCAGAACCTGTCTGAAAGATCAAAAGTTGACTTGGTCAAATCATATGTCGTACAGAGCCTGAAAAGATCCAATGACAGATCAATTAATAGATCCACAACTTCTGTGGCACTACTTTTGCCAGAAAGAGGCACAACAACAATTTGGTAAACCTTACTACATCTAGTGAAAAGCCTAGATTTTTAAAATAATTTACACAGAAATACAAGTGAGATACATTTTTGTTATCATTATTCAGGAGCCCCAGTATGTAAAAGGTCAACAACGTTTTGATCAATAATTCCATTCTTCCATATCATTCTCAGTTTTCTGGATTTTAAATGCTTATAAGTTTATCAGCTTATACAATCAGCTATAAAACATCAGCACAAGTGATTAAACATCCTTGACGTGTGAAAAAATTAAATGAAGCCATGACATGCCTGAAAATGTCTTCTTTCTTCAAGCCATTGCTTTACAGGCATTACTTTGTCATTTGAATCTTTCCACTCATTAGCAACAACAACTGCAACCCGGTTTGCCGAAATCTTTGCACGGGCAAGTTCCCGGTCAAGAATTCTCTTAGCATTTGAATTTTCTGACTGTTGGAGAGTAGCAATTTGTTATGCTGGATAAGTGTATTGTAGCAATAACTAAGGGGTTCAGAGATAGCAGTTGTGATACATTCAATTCCTGCACTTTTCGTTGGTAATCACGCACTGCATTGGCGGCAGCACCACCAGCCAAAACAGCCTCCTCTAGCTCACGAACAGTTTGTATTAACTTTTCAACCTCAGCAACCTTTTGCCTGTGCATCTTGTCCAATATTCTGTTCTCTTCCTGAATTCAGAGCAGTATATATCTTACAAAACTGCTGATACAATAACCATCTATAGCCAACTCACTTTTGTTCATACCAAAAGAAGTGCTTTCTAAGTATTCAAACCTGACATATCTCTATTTGTTTCATTAAATCCTGGTTTTTGTTTTGCAGGTCATCAACCAAGGAGGCTTTTGCCAATGCCATTTGAACGTTTCGTTCAGCCTCCAGCAGAGCAGCCTCTTTAGATTTAGTAAGTCGATCCAGTGCCCTATATCTGTCATCCTGCAGCTTTGCAACCTAACAAAGAAATATATAGATTTAAAAAAGGAAAAACCTCTATCACTAGGATATACGTGAAATACAATTCAACGCCACTAGTCTAAATAAATGTGCAGTTATGTACCTCCAACCTGACCAACTTTAATTCTGCCTCCAGTGGTGTGATGATTGCCTCAATAGGAGGCATTTCATCATCTTTCTGAGCAGCATGGACTCTTCGAAGGGTAGCTTCTGCAGCAAATTGGGCAGACAGAGCTGCTTTCTTCTCTTCATTTATCTTCTTAATCTCTAAGTTCTGATATTCATAATGACTTAATTGCCATATCACTATTTATACTTAAAATCTGTAATTTCTACACAGTAAAATCTAAATTTCATTGGAAAGGACAAAAAGACAAGGGGAAAAAAGAATAAGGGAAGTGAAAAATCCTAATGCAAGCTGTCTAGTCACCTAAAGATTTACCTTGCTCTCCAAGAGTGCGTCAGTGGCTTTTAGTTTATATATAATCCATGTAGAAATAGTTTTATCAATCAATCTCTTGTTGATAACAGGTTTCATAACAAAACACATATCCTGTGATATCACTCAGTTAAATCTTTTAGGCTGTAAAACCCAGCATGTCAATGTCTTTATGGGCCAAAACCCCAAAGTTTAAGTTTGCAAATTCTAAAGCTTCCACAACTCTTTCATTTTTTTTTTTGGCCGGGGTGAGGGGGGTGGGGAAGTCATTAAAGGTGTTTAAAATGCAAATTTATGCCACAAGAAGCACGAATATATATGCTGCAAACAAAAGTTCTCTCTCTCACAAATCCAAAAATTAATTATATTATCTTGATATAAGAAATTCATAATCACAAAACGCCAAATCAAGTCTTTATTCTAGCCTCAGCCTTTTTGCAGTTGTTTCTAACCATTCCCTTTATACCACTCATCTACATTGACCTGAATTTTCAGGGGGAAGGGTGTGGACAAAGTAATGACAGAATTAAGCAAAACTTGCATGGAAAGAATATCAATTAAATCGCCTATCAAAGTCATTTTTTAGTTCTCTTCTCTGTTCCATCCGGCATTGAATATGTGGAACCTGGAGAGGAAGGCATCCATCTTCTACTTACTTCACTTTTCTCTCTCAGCAAGTTAATGATTTTAGCTTTTAGATTGTAATTTTAAGAAGCTTTTCCTTCAAGAAATTGGAACAACTACCAATAAAATCAGTAGTTCTATCTCCTTTTCTCTCGACCATAACCATATTCTTGCTCAGTTGTTCGAATCTTTTGCATCATGGCTACTTAATAATACTACTTGTCACTTGTTAATAAACCTACTTTTCTTTATCCATTCACTTGATTTCTATTTTGATGTTTCTTATTTAGACTCCTTGATCATCATTGAATTCTCAATCACATCAGCATATAACTCAAAAATGTTGATTAAACTGAAGTACCTCTTCAACTGCTTTCTCTTTAAGGCGTTCAGAATACTTCAAGGCTTTGATTTCTGATGTGTATCTCCAGACTCCCTCTCTTTATCTGCAATTTTCATATATTAGCAATCTCCAGTTAGAATTTTTGCGTATGGGTCACCAAATTGTATAAAAGAAGCTCGACTGTTTAGCCTTTCCGTTAAAATTACATATAACAAGCAGAAACTCATCGACTCTGTCAATCTCTTCAAAGTTTCTGCTGTTTTTCAGTAATTTTAACGGAAAGGCTACTCATGTAGAAAAGGTAATGCTCATATTATCAATTAGAAATCTCGAAAATATTCATCTTCCTTTTACCATCCATGGAGCTAATCAACATGCCTTCCATTTCAAAATAAAGAATTAACAAACAAAAAAGACTAATCTGAACCAACCAACGCCAGATACAAAAAACATTAGAGCACAAAAACGACATGCATGAAAGAATGTCTCAATACATGCACTTATAAACATTTGAGTTTCCTTGGGAAGTTCACAGAAAGATAATTTCTCCTTCATTTCCAAGAAAATAGGAACCTCCCTCCATCTTACCAATAGAGAATTTTGAGTACACAACACAACTTACAATTTAATAGTAAGAGAATTACTTTACCACAAAATTTCAATTTTGACAACAAACAAAAGGCAATTGCTCCACTTTTTTATTCAGACAAAAGTACAGGTTTCCACAAGAAGTAAAAGCTTATCTAGGCAACCTTGTCACTGGAAAGTAGACACCAAGACTAAGGCCAAAGAAACCGCATAGCTACAATCGGAGGCCAAAGAAATAATCAAAAAAACCATTGTAACTTTGCATTTTGAATGTATAAATAGAAAAAAAAAAAAAATTACTTAACTAGGTTCAAAGTTAAAAACCTTTAAAAAGTTTTCCAATTTTTTATTAAAAAATTTATACAACACTAAATTTCCAATTACAGCATTTGCGTTGGTCCAGCTGGAAGATCGATGGATATGACACGGATCTGTATACAGAAATGACAAAAACAAAATCAATGGAGTCTATTTCCTTGTCCGCTCCTTTTGTTTTTTCTCCAAATAGCTTCCATTATGGAGAAGATAATAGAAACACGATTGGGACATGGACCAACTAAGCTGGATTCATTGCGACTTCTCTATGCATTGACATGCTTATAAAGTCATTACTATTTCAACCTTTTCTTAAGAAATAGATAATTATTTAAATTACTAGAAATAAGAAAAGGTAAACGTTCAAATGGATTTATAATTAGTGTTATGGTTGAAGCATGTGAAAATAAAAAAAGTCAATGAAACATCTTTCTTAGATGCTTAGGTAATGATTGATTTCTCAAACCAAATATAGTCCATTTAATTTCTTATTTGGATCTAAAATTTATTGACACAGACTTATTAAATAAACAAAGTCTAATCATCGATAATCGGCCATTTATAAAATAAATAAACACAATTATGCTTCATTTCAATACAAAAGAAAACTCATAAATCTTTTGAAAATGGCTTTAATTTTAAAATTTAATTCCAAATCAAAGCAAAGAGAATAAAATATGAACAAAATGCATCAAACACACGAATTTTCTCAAAATTTACCCATTTCCCATACAATAACAATTAAATAGATAGATAAGAAGAAGAACAAGAAACTTTGACAACCTAAAAACGGCTTTTTCCAATAAAATATTTCCGAAAAATCAACTAATTTTCTTTCAAAGAAAAGGATAAAAGAAAAATTAAACCTCGAACTTCATTTTCGAGGCGATTTAGTTCAACGCGGACGGGATCAGAGCCATGAAGAAGTGTAATCAACTCGTCAACTTCGGAGCCGGCTCTCGATATACTCGGCGCCGGCGCCGGCTTCTTCTTCACCTTAAACGAAGCCGATGACGCCATCTTGGACTGCGGCTCCGATGAAGCTACGTCGCCATTACAATTAGCATCATAATTACTAAGCTTAGCGCTTGACATCACAAGCAAATACTTCAATTTAGTGTATAATTGTGCTTAATAGTCAGAAAAAATCATACAAATTTTCAACCAAATTAAAAATAGGAAAAAAATATAAGGATAAATTAGAGGATTGTTTTGTGTGTGTGTGTCTCTTATGGTGTTCTAGATGTGCGTTTTGTAGAGAGATTTTTTGGAGAAATGGTGAGAGTAGAGAACAGGGGAACAGAAAACTAGGGGGTTATATATAGGGAGGGGATAAAAAGGGGTTTAGGCGGGGGTTTAAATGAGACAAAAGGAGGGATTAGTTTTAAATAACTTTATTATAAGTAGTAAGGAGGTGTTTGGTTTATAGGTATAAGAGGGGGAATGGGAATCAAAATTAATGATACCCATAGATGGTATTTGGTTGAACACTATGAGTTAGTATATGATTCCGATTCTGATTCACGAACGTAAACCAAAAAACTCCTAAGTAATTTAGGAGAGCTGTTATGGTGTGGGTCATGGTGCATCACTGCACGCAAAAAGGTTTTTTTTTTTTTTTTTTGGGAAATTCCACTTTTTCCCCCATAATCGGACGAGATTCCTCATTATCCGAATATAATTTTAAAAAGTACAAATATTTAAACTATTTAATATTCGAAATGAATTCCACTTGATAAGAATTTATTTAAATTTAATTCGTCAATAATTAAGTTAAATTTGAACAAAATTTACTATTCGTTGATTTTCTATTAGGCTTGACTTGGCTTGATAAAATAAAAATTTTAAATTTGTATATAAAAATTCTAAACTACTTTGAGTTTAATTCGAATTCGACTCAATAAAATTTCGTTTGAATTCGCTCAAAAAATAAATAAGTTAAATTTGTTAAAATAATCAAGCTAACTTTAACTTTAGAGTATCTGTTTTATTTATGTTCATTTACACCCTTATCGTCTTAATAGATAGAAAATGATTTTACTAAAGGAGGTTTGATTATTACACGCGAAGAAATTTACTTGGTCTTGAAATTTTTTTTGCATCTTTCAATCTTTTTTCCAGGGGAAATTTGGAGATGGCTTCCTAATTGAATTAGATATTATAAAAAATCTGAAAGAAGGGTTACCTTTTATACCCCCTTGAACTACACCTTTAGTTGCACTTTACCCCATTCAATTCATTTTATAGACACTTAATCCCTCATTTTTGTATGATTAGAGAAAAATATCCTTATTAAATAATTATTTTTATTTTTTCTTTTCTAACTATTCTTTTCACCTTTTTCCTTTTCCCCTTCTTCCTTTTTTTTCTTTTATTTTTCTTTTTCTCCCTTTTCGCTTGCCATTAGCTACTTCCTTCATTCTGATATAAATATTTGTGAAAATTAAAATAAATTTTTTAATTTTCTTTAATTATCTAATTACAATGTTGTCTTTGCTTATTCTTTAATTATATTATAAGTTTAGGGCTAGTTTTGTTGTATTAATAAAGTATTTTTATCTAAAATTAAATTATAAAACATATATAAACAAGTTAGATTTATAATTAGTCAACTATAGTAAAAACAAATAAACAAACTAGTCAATTAGTAATATATTATTTGTTGATTTTTTAAATTAATAGATTATTAACCCTTATTTTCATTTTATCTATTTATAAGAAAATTTTTAATAATATTTAATTTATTGAATGCTAGAGAAATCGCAATTGAATTAGTTGGAAAATCTGTTTCTTTATATGTATTTAAATATTTTAATTAACATTTTAAATTTTGTAATGAATTTACAATAATAAAATTTAAGAAGCACATGAGTTACAAAAAAAAAAAAAAAATTACTTGAATTTTCTCCATTTTTCTCATACTAATAGCTAGTTCGTTTCCTATGCTATTATTATTTGTATAATTAGAACATATAAATTTTTTTATTTGATTTAACTATTTTTATAACTCGTTTGTTTCATAAGTTTTGTCATTGTAGATTCATTACAATTTCTTTTATAATATAATTTATGTTAGTTACATCAAAGTGTATTTAAACTGTTAATTAAATTATTTAGATACATATAAGGAAATTAGAGTTTCAATAAATTAAAATTTTGAGTCTCAATAAATTAAATATTAGTTTAAAATTCAAATAAACAAATAAAAATAAAAATAAGGAATAATAATTTATCAATGTGTAAAAATAACAAATAAAAATATTACTATATTAATTTGTTTATTTGTTTTCAATATAATTGACTAATTATAAATCCAACTTGTTTATATATATTTTTTATAATTTTTAATTTAATTTAGATAAAAATACTTTATCAATATAACAAATATATATCCTCTTCTAATAAGAATTAAAAATAAATTTATTTTGTTGTCTTTGTTTATTTATTTTTTAATTCTTATTAGAAGAGGATATATATTTGTTTATAATAGAACCAAGGAACTAGCTAATGGCAAGTGAGAAGGAGAATAATAAAGTTATTTAAAAGTTTTTCTTTTTTTATTTTTTTTTCCTGTCTCTTTTACACATCTAGATGTTAATAAGAAAAATAAAAAGAATTACTTAACTGTGGTACTTTTGTCCAATCATATTAAAATGAGGGGTTAAGTGTCTATAAAATGAGTTGAATGAGACAAAGTGCAACTAAAGGTATAATTCAAGGGGGTTTAGTGCTATTAACCTGAAGAAAAATAGTCATCTTCTTCCCCTTACCACCAGTGTTTTGAAAATTGGATCGGACCGACTGGTTCGATCTGTCGGACCGCGAACCGAAAGCACCACTGGTCCAATCCAACTATATATCCGGTTTGTCCAAAAAATCGGACAGAACCGGTAAAAATTTGGTTTTTTAAATTTTAGAATAAAACAATAATTTAAATAAAGAGAAAAATTAAAAAATTGTGAAATAAATTCCAAAATGGCAAAACATTGAACACACCAAAGCCTAAACTATTAAGTTATTATTTTTTTCATCTTTTTTATACTTATTTTTGTATAAATTCTCACTTTTCTTATTAGAAATTTGATTAGTATTTTTGGGTATAGGACTATAATTCTCTAAAAATAGTGTTTCACTTCTATTTTAGATTTTATATAAATATATTTTAACTCATTTTAAATTATATCACACTTTGGTATTAAAAAAAAAAAAAAACCTAAATTAGTGAACCGGACAGGCCACCGGTTCAATGACCGATCCGATTTTCAAAACAGATGTGTACCAAGAGCCGCCCCTACTACTACATACCTCCTAATCCCACTACCCACCCGCTCCTCCAGGACTCATTAGTACGGAAAAATTGCTAATTTAGTCCTTCAACTTTTTTACTTTAGCCAAATTAATCTTTTATATTTTATTTTAATCATATTAATCCTTCAACTTAAATATTTTACTCAATTTCATCCTTTTATTGTGGCTCCACTACAAAATTTTTTATTTTACCAAAATCCGGCCATAACAGAGGTAATTTAATTAATATATTAGACAACTTAGTCAATCCCCTCTTACAGAATCTAATCAACCATCACCCTCACCATCTCATTCTCTTTCCTCCTCCCATCTCTCTTCTTGTCAACCCCCTTACCCTCCTCTTTCTTGTCAACCATCTCTCCTTCCCCTATTTTTTTCTCGTCAAACCTTTCCCAACCTTCCCCTCTTCTAATCGGCCCTTTCCATCTCCTTGTTCCGTCAACCCTATGCTCCTCCTCTTTCCTGTTAGCACTAGCCCTCCCACTTTCCCCTCAAACCTATGAATAATCAAAGTAAAAATAGCATTTTTTGTAAGTGGATTCTTGTTGGATTTGGAGAATAATGAATGTATGAATGCATATTATTATAAGGGGAGGGGTGATGGCAATGATGAAGAGAGGTGGAAGGGGAAGGAGGTTTTGATAAAATAGAAATTTTTTGTAGTGGAGCCACCATAAAAGGACGAAATTGGTTAAAAATTTTGAGTTGAAGGACTAATATGACTAAAATAAAAAGATAAGGTACTAATTAATATTAAAGTAAAAATTAGAAAATTAAATTGACGATTTTTCCTTAATTACACCTTATAACATGGATTGGATGTGTAATAAATTGCGTGTTAAAAGGGATTTTGACTTTTTTTTTTTTTAAAAAAAAAGTAGTAATAAACAGATAAAATCTAAACAAAGCATACATATTCGAAAAAAAAGTAGTAATAAACAGATAAAATCTAAACAAAGCATACATATTCGACTGCATTTCATATGGTAAAAATATGAAATGCAGTCGAAAAAAGTCATAAGCTATATGCATTTACTATCCTATTCATAAGCTATATGCATTTATTATCCTATCTATCATGATTAAAATTATTTTGATCATTAGAGTAAGTGTCACAGACTCACAGTTATAAGTTCTTTTTTACATGATATTTTTATATATTACTCATCATCAATTTAAAAATTTAAGTTTAAAGAATTTTATTAAAAAATGTATTAGGAATTTTATTAAAAAAAACTATTATATTTTAAAGTTTTTAATAAAAACTCATGATTCATTGATGAATTATTAATGATCTAATATCTATAAAAGCTAAAATCTTATTGAATTTATATGTGTATAAGAGACAGTTTTAGTGAGTTAAATTACTATAATAGTTTTGTAGATTTAGATATTTTTTTGAAGTTTTTTAAACTTTGACCATAAATAAGTCAGGTATCATCTCTTTATTACCAAAAGAAAATAGATAGTAAATGCAAAATGAGGATTATGGTTGATCATCGGAAGGTTTATAGTTTGGATGTTTTACTTTTCTTTTGATCAGATAATGTGCATGTTTAAAACTAGTCAAGCGCTTTAAGGCTTTCGAATATCATATTAGAAAAATCTTTATTTTAAAATTGGGAAAAAATTTAGCAACCTGGAACATACATGTATTTATTTATTTATTTATTTTGGGGTAAGTACCTAGAACTTACATTGATAACATCAGCCATGCATAAGTAACATTGAAAGTTCATAGCAGGTGGGTCAATTTGGTAACAGTAAATTGATTAAAGTTGTTAAATATTCTTTTTAATTTGGAAAAATGACTTTAATAGTTTTTTATATTTTATATTTGTATTTTTTTAATCTCTTACATTCAAAATAATATATTTTAATTTCTCGTGAATTCAAAATGTATCATTTCAGTCACTTGACACAATTACGGAAATATTTTAGATTAAAATACTCACACACTATTGAATGTAACATATTTAAGTATAAAATTGATAATGCATAACTTTAAATATTAAATTATCCAAAAAAAAAAAAGAGTTGAAGCTGTGGGATGGTGAAGAAAAAGCTACAAGGGAGGGGAATAAGAGTAGTGTTGGTAAGTAAGAATTTTGGGGTGATAGTGGAGGAGATTTTAGGTAGTGTCGGTTAATATTTAAAATTTATATATTACCAATTTTGCTAATAAAAAATGTAAATTGGATACGCATATAAATATTTTAGGGTAAAATATCTTGTAATTGTGTTAAGGGATTAAAATGATACATTTTAAATTTGTGAGAAACTAATGGTATATTTTAAATTTGTGAGAAAAATTAAAATATATCATTTTAAATATAAAAAATTAAAAAAATATAAATATAAAATGTGAACTACTTTTAAAGTTGCTTTCCCTTTTAATTTTCACTTGAGATGGAGTTTGAAATTTCTAGGAGCCACATTTACGGGCCAAGTTAAGCATGAATTTACATTTATTTAGAGTATTCCACGTGTCACATATATACAAATAGACATTTTTTTTAGTGTTGTCCCCGACAAATTGGAAGCAAGAAGAAAACAATATTGTGTTTGGATGGATGGATTGATTTGATTTGAGTAAAAAATTTGAAATGAATGAATTTGAATTTGAATTTGATGAATTTAAAATAATATAAAATTTGGATAAATTTTATATTCATCTCATTTTATAATTAAAATTATATTCTTATTTGTCAATATATTTTAAATTTACAACTAAATAAATTATTTTATTTGTTTAACTAATTATAAATTAAAATTTTAAATCAAATCCACTCAAATATATCTGTCCATACACAATGCAAATTGAAATTCTAAATTTTGAATCCAAGTAGTTGGTACGAAGACCACAATTTCCGCATCTTACTTCACTAATCAATTAGAGTTTAAAAAAAGAAAAAAACTATTTTTTAAGTACGATTTAGCTCACAATATTTGTCCAATTAAGAAAATATTTAAGTAGATTCGATCTTTGACTTCACCTATAAACTCTGTGGTCATAATTAAATTTTAAAATTTTTTACTTATATCAGCTAATGTCATAAATTTTTTAAAATTTAATTTACACTACAAAATTTACAAGTGAAATCAAAAATCGTATTTACTTAAATATTTACCCACCGACTAACCGCCCATTGGACTACTACGTAACAGTTAAGTATGTATATAACTGTACAGGATGCTAGAGTCATAGTTATCCCCGCACAGCACTAAGATTCGAAGTTTAGAACCTTTGTGGGTATGTCTATTTGTCTTGCCATTAACAAGTTGACTTAAACTAACCTAACAGGCAGTAGAACAGTCAGAATACATTACTATCTTGTATTTCAAATATCTGTCACATTTAATTAGTACAAACAAATTTAAAAAATTATTAAATTATATTAATTTTATAAAAAAATAATTTAAAATAATTTAAAATAATTAAATTATTTTTTTACATTAATATTTTAATAATATAATTATTCTTTCATTAATGTGACACTAAAGATAAAAACTAGAAAAATATTATTTAATACTTCTTTAATTTTCTAAAATAACAAATAATAGAGCACAAGACAAATTATCTAAATTAACAGTTATATTAAAACGGAGAGAGTAATAAGAGAATTTTATTTTTTTTTCCCAGTGCTCCAAAAAAAATTGTGTGTGATTCAGTGTGTGAACTAAAGAAAATTACAGTATTTTGAGCCCTTTCCTTCTAAAATATTGTTTGGCTGAATTATGGGGATCTGGGGGAAGGAAATCTTTTGCATAGTAAAAACTAGATCAATTATTTGCATTGGCACATAAGAATGCTAGAAACATGTCTTCCCTTTTCCCTTCTACAGACCTCCTTAATTAGGGCAATTGTTATTAATGCATTTTCATCAGGTTGCTATAATATTTTCTTTGTCCACTTTTAAATGTCGTTTAAAGTTTTGATACATGTTAAAATTATTATTAAATAATGTAAATTTTAAATAAAATTGATTATATATGACTAAATTACCCTTTCGACTAGTAATAAATTAAAAGAGTTTTTACAATAACTCTCTTTCTCATATTATTTTCTCTCTCCCAATCTCAAGTCCCTTCATCTTCCGTAAATAATGTAATTGAAAAGACATAATGACAAAATTGGTAAAAAAAAAATTTAATACTTTATTGAACTTCTTAAATGATAATTAAAATGAACAAAAAATTTTTATAAAATGTGTATAATGGACGGAGTACTTGTTACTCATCATACTGAAAATTTTTATATTGGTCAGGAGCAACTACTGGGCATACTCAATAGTTGTTCTTTAACCAATAAGAACCTGCCATTTAGAATATAGAGCGCATTTTTCTGAATCATGATAACTCTCTTATTTTTAAAAAATATGGGTCATCCATTCCAAATGAATGATGACAAGCATCACAACATTCATCAACTTTATTTAAACGAGAAAATAAAAGTTCTGAAATAAAATTTAAATGGCTAAAAGACAAGTGACCCAATCGTTGATGTCACAAAACAGCTTAATCCTTTTCAAAAGAGAAGACTGAATATATCTAGTAATTACTTTTGACCGATATAAAATTTCTCACACGCACTCCTCGCAATGAAACTTGAATTATATTAGGTGTAGGAGCCTTTGTGACGGGAGGGACTCGGTTGCCAGTCTTTCTCATTCTCTCGAATGATTTTTCAAATCCAACAACAAAATCCATTATTAGTGTCCATCTTAACGGTCACAAGATGTGTATATGGTGGACCTGTATCAGTTATTTAACATAAAGCGTAAGGAGCTGTAAAACTTACCGTTGCAAAGCCGCATATAACACTCTTCCTTTTGTATGCTGCTAAAAAAGGCATAGAAGCAACAGAAAAGTGAAATTGTCTTCCTTTAAGAGATCCTATAAAACAACGACTCAAATTCTTTAATAATGCACAAATTAATAAAACAATTATGTGTCACTAGATTTAGAAAAGAAAGAACAAAATCTTACCTAATATCTAAATCATTTTCCATTTTCCTAATTGATATCTATTTCTTTTCCTTTATAAATAAATCATCTTTATATTTTTCATTCATGGTTCCTTGCTGTTTAATCAATATAAGTAATTAAGCTTAACTTTTATTTTTATTATTGATTACTGCAATCTGTATGTGTGCTTATAATTTTCTTTCTAATATTTTAATATTTTAAAAATAAAATATATTTTTTTAATTAAAAGAATTTAAGAGAGATTTTGAAAAAACTAATCATGTAGAAAAAAATGGAGAAATTTTGAAACTTTTCAAAGAATAGGATAAAATAGAAATAACATATAATTATATCACGTCAAATAATAATTCTTGCTCTATATATAGTACAACATTTTCGATATAACAAGTGAAGCTCAAAAGGGCTGTGGCATAATGAGCTATTCTAAGGAATGAGCTTGAAGATAAAAATTTTGCCCAGGGTTAAAATGGAATTTGTAGCTTATTATTAGTTCATTTTGCCATTTAAAATGCATCATGGAACCAAAAAGTACCAATTTTTACCTTCCAAAGAATTGAATAGCAAAGCCATTAGACAACCAACTAGATAGTTTCATTTTCCTTTTCCTTTTGTTGTCATCCCTTAAAATGTCCAACTTTTCAATGTGTAATTTTAACATACCTAAAAGCATAAAATGCAGAAACAGAAGAAATACAATTGGCTTGAAAATAACTCATTAGCTACCTTCTGGTCATTTTTGTTGTCACATCTTGATATCCAATATTGGTTAAAGACCATAATCACTAGCATTTTACCAAACAAAACGCAAAGGAAACAAAAAAGGAATTAACAATTGATTGCTAACTTCCAATTTATCACCACTGATTCCTTATTGATTTGAGGAATAATCTAAGGGCTGGATGTTAATGGTGCGTGATAAGTAACTTTGGGTGCTGGAGCATGACAGGTTGGATTCTCTCCATTAGTTTTCTCTTCAATTCTCTCCAATAATCATTTACATTTAAACAATTAAAATCCCTAAAACATATAAGATTATACCAATAATTTTGTTCTGATGAATGAATTAACACATTTTGAGACCAAATATATTCAAAAATATTAAAATTTTTTTTTCATGACACATTTAAAATAAGTCAAAATCAAGACAAAAATTGAAATGTTTAACCAAACAAAAAAACTTATTATGTTCATTTTTAAATTTTATGTATAGCAATATGTACAATAAAGTATATGATTATAGCAATATGTACAATAAAGTATATGATTAACAGTTGAGATTTTTAAAAACAATTTAAAATTATATTTTTATTAAATATATTGAAGAGAACTTCTTGCCAATTAATTAGAGAGGAACCTACTCCAACAGATAACAATATAGGTGATATAAGAAATTGAAAAGGATATAGTTGATGATCAAGACATCCTAATAGTTATTCAATAATCAATAAGAGTCATTTATTTAGAATGAAAGACCACTAATTCAGAAAGCATAACATCCTATTTTATAGAAAAGTAAGCCACCAATTTGAAAAACATGACACCCTATTTGTAAAAAAAGTGGGCAACCAATTTCAAAATAAATGATTCTATTTTCATTATTGAGCAATTATTAAAATATTTAACAGCAAGAATAATTAGAAGGCGAGTTAAAAAAAAAAAAAAAAAAAAAAAAACCAACGATGCGGAGAGAAAAAGCAAAAAGAAAGACAAGTGCACATGCTAGTGGGGGATAGGAGAAAGCGTGTGAGAGCACATGCGATGCCTTGAAAGACAAAGCGTGAATATAACCCCAGTTGCCCATACGATGGGTCCTCTGATTTATATCCCTTCATCCATTTTATACCCATCCACACGGTGTAAATATACATACACACGGACAACCTTAAAAGTAGCAGCATGCACTCCCTCTGGTACAAAATATTATAAAAAATTATCCAAGTATCTTTCAGAAGACTAAATGAATCAACAAGAAATATTGATAAAAAGTAATAAACTGTAACAATTTTTGTGTAACGGTTAAAATATATATATATATATCTACACACGGACAGATCTAATATCAAATCAAAATTATTTGCATTTTTTCCTCTATGTGAATGACAAATATGTACGAACAGAAGACCCGTGATAAACCTTTTTCAGGCACCAAATCCTATCCTCAACGGTTCCACCAGAAAATGCGCTCAAATAAATGCTTTTAAGCCCAGATATCACACTCTATTCTACTAATAACATGCATCAATAATTGAGATTTCACAATTGATGATAATGCTTTGGCAGTTCGAGTGTCAGAATCATGAGAAGGTACTAAAGCACTCGAGGCTTCATGGGCTGCCAATATCAGACAAGCGGGGCAAAATCTTCATTAAAAAGACTTAAAAAGCTTATTTGTTTCCCAAAGAGGGGAAATCTTAACCTGAACAATTATGACCAAGTAAATTAGCGACCCCTCGTCCCCATTTGGCCTTCCATCCTTCGCGTCAGAAAAAATATTAAGGATGATAAATGAGGACCATGCATGCACAAATAGCCAAACAAAGTTATTCACAGGGATGATTGATTCTTAACACTATCAAATCTGAATCAGATCTTTTCAAGTAAACAAGCACCCTAAAATATCTTTAGAAAATCTATGAAATCAAAAGAAATTCATGTTATGGAAGATGTAGAAAATTACAAATTAGGAAATGCTATTCTATCTTCTCAAACAAAATATGGGGCAGAATTGCAGTATGATATTCAATAGGGTAAGATTTTGCATAGATCAGGCCTATACTTGAGTAACAATATAAACAGATACTAAATATCAGCAGAGGGGAGGTGTGCTTCTGCAATATGTTACTATCATATTCTTCGTTCTCCTACCCTAGTCAGCCGCAATTTTGTCCACGACTGTATCTCAGTGACTTTCACAGGAAGAGATATAAATAAAAGATGGGAAAGAAAACTACTTATCCTCCTACCATAAAAGAACCAACAAAAAGGGTAAATGAATGAACACAATATAGCTTGCACTAACCATTAACCACCAAGTAACCCCTGAAGATCAGAGGACATACTGTGACCAGCAAAATTTCCCAAGAACTAGTCCTAGAGTTAATAGCATAACGGATTAACCTAAAGGAGAGGGACATCTTACAAGTTACAATTACAACTTCTAGAAAACGATTGTTGAGTGCTACAAAATACTTGTTCTCCACATGAAATTAAAAATCAATCAGGAAACCTTTTCCATTAAAAGTTATCTGAAGCCATGTTCTTCAGAAGCTCCCAGAATCATCACAGTGGACAAGTAATTGGTATGGGTTTAGGGATGCTGCATAAGTTTTGTTTCCAGAAAGTCTAATATGTGACTTTCATCATCATAAAGTTTCATTATTATGCTGAAAAAGGATATGATCACCCAAGGTAAAGCAAAATTTTTTTACTAAGTGTGAATTTACTAGAGAGAAATCAATTACGATAAAATTTGTCTCTGGAGAAGTTCCATATTTCTTAACAGGGTCTTGGCCAAGGTCTGAATAGTCACGTGACATATCAACAAATTACCAAGATCAGAATATCAACAAATGCAGTTCAATTTCAGCACTATGGTTGCACAAGTAAAAATAGTTCGGTTCGTCCAACTGCTACAATAGGTGACTGCACTCCGCAGAAAATAATAAACAATTTCTGCAGTCAACTAAATGAGTGAACACAAAATATTTTTTACCACATTTTTTCTGCTGACCACATGTTCCTTTCGTAGCTTGCATACTTCTCTGTCTTCACCTCCCTGAGAAAACACAACACCCAAGGTGATGAACAGGAAACTTATCCAGGCGCACAGACATTGTTATCTCTATCAATTCGACTGTCAACCATTTGCCAATGCAGCCTCGCGTTCCTGATGTCGACGTTCTCTGTCTGATACAATTTCAGTTTCAGTAATGAAAACAGAAAAAGTTCAACATATTTTTTTACTGAGAGACTAATCAATCTGCATCACTGGAGAAACATATAAACAATCCCAAACCACGAAACTCAATGCTTACACAAAAGGGTAAGTTTCCGCGCAACTATAAGTTACAATGTTTGTCTACAATCTTATTGCACTTTAAATCTCTGAGATCTGACAATTTATGTGGTCTTCATCATTTCTTGTTAAAAAGCGGTAAAGTATTCGAAAAAGATGGTAATGGAAACCTCAAAGAAGAATTACAGTTGTAATTTTTACAATGAAAATAAACAAAAAGAGACTAATTCTGTGAAGCACAAAAACAGCCAGGCTATCCGTGACTCCTTGCAAATGAAGAAGCTCAATATAGATGAAACATGAAAATATACAACTTGAATTCCCAATGAGAAGCCACTAAGACCTCTTCTATCTTGCAATAAAAGCATTGTCATTATCCAAGAAAAAAACTGTAGTAAATATCCTCCAAGTACAGCCTCATAGAGCAAAAGCAAAGCATCATACAGCACAGAATAATTTTTACAATGAAAATAAACAAAAAGAGACTAATTCTGTGAAGCACAAAAACAGCCAGGCTATCCGTGACTCCCTGCAAATGAAGAAGCTCAATATAGATGAAACATGAAAATATACAACTTGAATTCCCTATGAGAAGCCACTAATACCTCTTCTATCTTGCAATAAAAGCATTGTCATTATCCAAGAAAAAAACTGTAAAATATCCTCCAAGTACAGCCTCATAGAGCAAAAGCAAAGCATCATACAGCACAGAACTGAAACAACCTCTCTGTTCCATAATTATAATTCCAGGACCCAATAGCCAATGGGCCACTTCCATTTTCTTCATAGGTAGTTGAGAATAGAAAACCAAATTCAGGATCTAATTTACCCTCCAGAACAGCATAATCCTGAGAACTGCTACAAAAATCTTATAAAGTAAACAGATACACAAATTTGCATAATTAACACACTGCAAGTTATGGAAGGTAAACATAATGCCTAAACCACCATATCTAACCTCCTGTATGAAAGTAATATTTATGCATGGAGATCAGTACACAGATCAGAGTCCACATTTCCATTCGTCATATGAATCAATCTACCTTGGTTAAGCAAGGTGTAAAATACACCCTTTTAAATTATAATCGTAATGGCATGCACAGCAACAAAAGAACGAGTCTAATTCCATTAATACGACCAATTTTTCAATTTTTCAACCGATCTTCTAAAATTCACAATAAAACATGCAAAATATGAAACAAAATAAGAACATGAAAATATACATAAAACCAAGGACAAATATATTATGTAGTGAAAATTCCCAACCTATAACCACAAAAATGAATAAGTTCAAATTTGGTTTATCCGTTTGTTGGAAGGCCTAAAGAGAAGACCTCAATTGGCTGTTTAAAATTCATTTACAATTATTCAATCCCAACCATTCTCATTTTGCTTGAGCCTTATCCTAGATTTGATCACACTAGACGAATTCCACTCCACGCAATTCAATTCCCAGATTTTCCCTAAAAATTTGCTCTACAGTTGAGATATCTTTCATCATCAAAACATTAATCATTTTTTAAAGCAACCCCACTGGTGAAAAAAAAAAAAAGTAAAAACCAAAGCAGAGAATAAACACAACCCCAAACAAGTAAAACTAAACGGCGAACCACATAAAAAAAGCATAATAACACTAGGGTTCCAATCAGGATAATATGTTTTCTTGATTTCACATTTAAAACAACACTATAATGTCAAAATTTACACATCTAAAACTTGTATAATCAGGAAAAGCAAAAATAATTTACCCTGCGTTCCCATGTCTATCATGGAAACAGACGAAATCATAAACCGGGCCAATTGTTGAGACCAAAACGACATTGAGTCCGGTAAACACCAGCAATCCTGCCATGGGCCGAGTTCGGTGTGGCATTTTTCTTTGAATTATTTATTTATTTGTTCATATAATAAGAGACCCTCTTCTTTCAAATTCTGCCCCCAAAAAAGAAAAAGTTACAATCCTTTATGGATACTATTACAAAGTTACATAAACATTATTTCTTCATAAAAAACAAAAATTTAAACAAAATAACTGAGAGAAAAGAAATAAATGAGCTGGAGTGAAATGCAATCAGGCTAACAGAAATGTAATTCAGCTGATATTGGGCGGTGAAATTTGTGACCGGCGATGAGATGAGATACCAGCTGTGAGTGGAGAGAGGTTTTAGCGACCAATCAGGGTTTTGGAGAGTTAGGGCTGTTTGGGAGTCGATTCAAAATTTTTTTTTTTCCCTTTTTGTTTGTTTAAGAAATGCTAACTGCCTGCCGGGAAATTCTTAAATGGTTATCAAATAGATCCGATCTATGGCAGGTGATATGAACTTTTGATTCAAATTCATTCAAATCAATCTATTATATTAAAATAATCATCTTTCACGAATGATGTTTGTAAATTTGGATCAATGAATCTATGTCATGTTATCATAAATCAGATTCATCTAAGAATTTTTCTTACCTACCTAGTGTAGACATGCAAATGATTTTCATTTTTTTTGGGGTAAATTATAAATTATCACTTTCGGATTTAGCTTTACCTAGTAAGGCACCCATGTTAAAAACAAAAAAAACAAAACTAATCTCTTATATGAATAATAAATTTTCATATGTTAAATATGGTATAGTATAAGAAAAACCATTCAAAAACCTCTCCTAGCTACGATCACCATTGCATTCCCTTCCCTCAACTCTATCTCCTTTCTTCTTTCCTCCAACCTTGTTGCCACTTTGTCTCTGGTTCTTTCTTTTTTTATTTCTTTCTTTTTTTATCCTCCTTTTCCTTGCCCGTGAAGAATTCACTCTTACCCTGTCTTTCCTTGTCTTTATACAATTTACCCTTACCCTTATTTCTTTTTCCATGATTAAGTAGAGTTATATGATTGCATTTACAAGTTTATTCCCTTATAGTGTTGTTTTTGTTACAACATAAACCTAATCATAAAATTGGTAACACAAAATTTTAAATACTAAAAAGCACATTACCCAAAACCTTCACAAACCACCACCTAAAATTCTCTTCCACCACCATTACCACCTCTTTCTTCTGAAAAATTCTTTGCTATTCATTCCGTATTATGTAGTGAGTATTCTTGACTGTTGATGATTAGTGAGTATTCTGAAAAGTAATGAATTCCCTACTTTTCAGCCATCTCAACGGCTGTCATATCCACTCCACTTTGTAGAGTGAATAGTTAAGATTTACTCCTTTTCCTTCACCTTGCTTTCACTTCCTTTCCTATTTTCATTTCCACAGCCATTCTCCCATCCCTAACTCTGGAAGCCAAGCCCAGCCCTGCCCAGCCCTCCGTCTCCCTCCACGACCCAGTCATCTCTTTATTTGTGCTTTGGTTTGTTCATAGCAAGAAAATATCTTGTTTTTGTATTGTTCTATTTTAAAAGTTGTTTTAATTTTAGATGATGTTGTTTTGTAATATTCACTAATTGATATATATATATATATATATATATATATATTTTATTGTGGATATTGTTCCCCATGATTCATTAATGTTATATCTTCTTAAAGCTAACAATTTGATTGTTTTTTCTTCTCCATGAATCTTTAGAAACTTCTAATTTAATCTATATTATAATTACAAACACTACAAGAAGTTAAAATTAAGCAATTCGTTCACATAGCAAAAACCTATAAATATGAACACTTTAACTCCCTTACCTTGTATATCTATGGTGAAATTAACATAAACTACTTTAACTCCCTTCCCTTCCATTCCATCACATTGTATCTTGTTTTTAAAGTATTATGAATAAAAATTTAGTTTATCGGCCAAAACAAAAAAAAAATACAGATATCCCTATTTTATGAACTTCATCAATTTCAAATGGAAAAGCCAAATTTTTTTATTTACTAAATTATTTACCTTAAAAATTATTAAAGCACATATGCAATGATTTGTCCATTTAGTGGGAATCTATGTTGGATTGTTTGTATCTTTTATATACATCTGATGTGTATATCAACTCCTATTAATCATTCATGAATTTAATAATCAACCTACATTTGAGAGCCTCCCAATGAATTTGATTTTAAACTATCATTTACATTACCGAAATCTCTCCTAATAGGATTTTAATTTTAATACCACAACCTAAAAATGAACGTACGTAAGGCAGAAGTAAGAATAAAGGAGCGAAAAAAAAGCATTCATATATTCCACTTTACATATGAAGTACAATGTGAAAGACACAAATTCAACCTAAATTGAATTCAGCTTTTTTCACCATTATAAGCAAAAGTATCAAATAAATTTGGCCAAAACATTTTTCTTAAAAGAACTTTACCATAACCATCTTCAATTAGGACGTTGACAGTGTGCTGATCAAACTCGCCAGTGATTTCGTTGTTGATTGGTTGAAGGCAATTTTTGAAGACATTCAGAAGCGATCATCGAGAAGTTGCTAGTGAATTCAATAAAATCTGCTAAAATCATTTTACCTCGTGCAAAAACAAAGCTCTGATATTAACGATTCTTGAACCCTCATTGCACTTGAAAAAATCAAAATTTTGGACAAACTCTTAAGAGGATTTCTTTGCTTTTTTTTTTTTTTAAAACCTCAGAGAGTATTTTTGGGATGAGAAATTACTAATTACATACACATTGATTACAATTACATGCTCTACCATCATGATTTTATACTTAAAAGAGTCCTAATATTAATATTAATAATACACTGATTACAATTGTAGAGTTTTGTATTAATAAAACACTGCATTACACTTAGACAGTCCTAATATAATACTAATAACACATTAATTATGGTTACAGAGTTTTGTATCAATAAAACACTGCAATTAAGAATTATTGTATTATTTTATCTTTACATAATTGTCATACATACATATTCAAGTGTTAATAATCTATCATGGGAAAATTAGGTAGATCAAAAAAGGAAGAAACACTTACAGGAAAAAACACAACCCATACTTTTATAATAGTATAGATATAGATTACGGATCAATAATGTGCCCCCATAACTTTCATTTGATACATTATTATATTGAGTCTGTTGGCTCCAAAGCAATCTAAGAGGAGGGTGAATTAGGTTTCTAAAAAAATTACTTTACAAAATAATCACCAATAAAATCTTTTAAACTATCAAATGGATAGATAGATTTAAAAACAATTAAGCTTATGTAATAGAAAAAAGGTAAAGAAAGAAATTAAACAAGCAACACTTCCAAGCTATCAAGCTTGAAGTGTTAATCCACTAGAATGCTTCACAAAATTGGTGAATCAATAATCTTCTAACGTCTAACAAAGTAAGACAAGACTTTCACACTAATTCACTTTAGTTGTGTATAAGGATTTTACTCTTAACCTCACTTTAGTACAAGATTATCACTCCACTCAATATTTTTTAATTGCACTTCAAGGTACACACTAATACAATATTGCTCAATTGCTAATTTGTACTCAATTTGCTTTTCCATTAGCTAGTATTCAATGTGTAAAAGTTTATTTACTAATATCAATAGAGTTGGTATTTATAGGAGCAATAAATTTGGTTGTAACTACTTCCCAACGACTCAATAACAAATGTACAAAAATTAGGCGTTATGAGTTTCAGACGTCTGATATTATAATTGTGTGTCCGACCTAGCGTTCGATCTCAGTTAAGTGTGTGTGGTGATGACGTTCGAACGGCCTAGTATGCCTTCGTTCCATCGTCCGAACTAGATGTATGTGAGAGTTTCACACTTTGGACGATATATTTCGTCCAAGTGGTTTTAATGCTATATCAGGGAATAATTGTTTCAAACAGTCTTGTTCGTCCGAAGCAGACTTTGTTCAGACGGTTGTATGCGTTCATTGAGGAGCCTGAAAAAATTCATCTTTGCCTATCCGTTCAAACGGTGAAATGTGTCCGTTGAAACCTTTATCGGACTGTCCTGTTCGTCCGAGAAATATAGTACAGTTCGGACGGTGTACTGCGTCCGAAAGCCCTGTTTCTAGCAGACTTGCACAGGTTGATTTCTAAAGAGTTTAGTACATATGTCATCATCAAAATAAGGTTTGCGAATCATCAATCTCCCATATTTTGATGATGACAAACTATGATTAAACAGATACAACCAATTTCTATTACAAGTAACAGATATGATCAATTAATAGATAAATGCATGCATATTCTTATGACAAACTATGATTAAACAGATACTACCAATTTCTATTCCAATACACAGATATGATCAATTAATAGATAAATGCATGGATATTCCTACTCCCCCTTTTGACATCATCAAAATAAGCTCTCCCTGAGAAGGTGCACTGTTAATAGTTCCATAAGCAAATCATCAATAGTTTCATAATCCCAAGTCATCAACAGTTTCATGAGCAAAGCAACAACATATTCATAATCCCAATAGTCAATTAATGAGAATAATGTCACTAATTACACACAAGTGTCAATCTATTAGCAAAATGCAAACAAGATATCCAAAGAAGAATATAAAATCTAAGTGGAGTTGTTTTTCTTCTTGGTATAACATTCTTCGAGCTTACTCTTTTTGGTGGGTGCAGCGTCATCACTAGCTTCACTGGAAGAATCACCCGAATCGCGTGTGTGCATGATACAGTTGAATGTGTCATTGATATCCTCGTCTTCGTCACCATCAGTTTTGATCTGGTAGTTTTGTAAAGCAGCACCTGAGCTGTAGTGTCCTCATGATCAGCCTCCTCACCATCATTGTCATTTGTTTCACTGGCATCACTTTCGAAGGATGATTCAAGAGTGTACTATGACTGGATGTTGGCGAATTGAACTTGAGCGGAAGCAGACATGCCAAAGCTAAGTGCCTCTTGCAGGATAGTCTTATGAGTTTCAAGACGCTTCAACTTGCAAGTAGTACGACGCTGAAAGGAGCCCATTTGATAGCTCAAAGAAGTAAGAAGGCTGCAAATATACGAAAGGGAAGGTTCAGAAGAAGAAGGATGGGGATCATGAGATGGTGGAGATGTTTGAGGAGGAGGGGAATAAGGAAGTGCAAGTCCCCCCTCCTTGAGGAAAGAGGCTTGAGTTTTAGACCGATCAATCTTATAAGCAGCTTTTGTAAACCATTGATCAATCTTATATGCTTTGTTGAAGTAGGGAGGGTATTGTTGTTTTTTTTTTTCAGTGAATTGGATTTCAAGATAATAAAAAACCTTTGTAAGGAAAAAAAAAAAAACAATACCTTCCCTACTTCAACAAAGCTAGAAAGATGTTCTCACAGAGATCAGAAGAGATAACCAAAATCAAGTGGAATTCCCTTGAAAACACAGTAAAATAAGTAAAGCTATATTTTTCGGGCTCAATACGATACCCGTCGGTTAGTAGTAGCAAATTTGTGACCAGAGAGTACAAAATGTTCAGTTTAGGAGTAAGTAAAGTAGTTTTGGCTTTCGAAACCTGTTTGAAATTGATATTGAAAATTGCTCGGACCTCATCAATGTCAAAACAAGTATCCAAAGCAGGCCATTTATCCGTGAGAAAAAATAAAAAAAATCATTGGGTGAAGGAGTCTCACATTCAAAAATAGTCGTTTATGACATTTGATAAAATTTCAAGATTTTTGTTGTTCACTTGAGATATTAATGTGCGAACAGTGGGACCTTTTCTAAGATTAGCTGTGAATTGGAGTACCATGTCATGATATACAGGCAGATCAATATATACTAGGTGACCCCAATTTTGTTTTTCAAAGTAGGATTTGACAATCGGCAGATTAAACTCATCAAAAAGACCTTGGGAGTTTTTGAACAATGATGGATTTACTAAGAAGAAATGTTTAGTTCAGATGCCTTGGCATCAAGTTGTTTGGGACATTTGAGGAGTCCTAGATGTTTTATTTCTTGTGTGGATGTTTCCCCTTGTATTAAAGCCTTCCTTTTTTATTTTTGTCCCCGGATTGCTGTTGAAGAACCGCCACGAGATCGAACCATTGTTATTTTTGAAACTTGAGGGAAAAAGAAAAAAGTAGTTTTAAGGAAAGTTGGTGGAAATTCGAAGAAGTTTGATGGTAAAGTGGTGAAATGGAGTACAATAGAGATGATTAACAATTTGGGAAAGAAAATTCCTCAATCAATTTTGCAGGAGGGGGAAGAAGATGAAAGAATTTTGAAGAGGAAAATTTTTGCCAGAGCAGGGTTCGATGGGTTGCATAAGTCCGAGAGAAGGAAAATGAACAGTCTTAAATGAGCATAGCAATCGTTCGGACGTTCGAACGATGTGTATGCGTCCTACCATGCGTCCAAACCATGATGAACGGACGACCAAACCTCTACGCCAGTGAGTCCGAGAATGTCTTGGACGATGAAGAGCGTCCGTTAGGATTCCAACGAGTTAATGAAAGAAAGGAGTGAGAGTACGGACAATTAAAAGTGTCCGAGACAGAAATGAGGGTTTCGGACATGTAAGAGTGTCCGACAGAGTATGTGGTTCGGACGATCATGTGTGTCCGAAAATAAAATTTATATAGATGTGAAATTAATGATGCCCAAACGAGTTCTGAGAGATTCAAAGCGATCTAAAGCCAAAGGTTTAGTAAAAAATAACAGGAAGTTGGTCATTTGATCACACAAATTCAACACAAATTTTCTTTTTATATACAAGATCTCTAATAAAATGGTGCTTGACATCTATGTGTTTGGTTCTAGAATGCATGATAGGATTTTTTGTGAGATTAATTGCACTAGTATTATCACATCTTATAGGCATACAATAAAAAATAACACTAAAGTCTTTTAATGTATGTTTCATCCATAGAAGTTGAGCACAACAATTTTCAGCAGCAATGTATTCGACTTCTGCCGTAGAAAGTGAAATAGAATTTTACTTTTTGCTAAACCAAGACAGTAGACAGTTACCCTGTCTCTTATACATACCACTAGATACTTTAACTATCAATTTTACAACCAGCAAAGTCAGCATCAGAATAACTAATTAAATCAAAAGTGGAGGATTTTGGATACCAAAGACCAAAATTCATTGTAACTTTTAGATATCTGAACATTCTTTTTACGGTAATTAAGTGTGACTCTTTAGGACAAGATTGAAATCTGCTAGCACCTAGACAAACAACAAACATAATATCCGGTCTGCTGGCTGTTAAGTAAAGTAGCCTTCTAATAATGCTTCTATAGTGTTTTTCATCAACACTATTACCTTGTTCATCTTTTTCAAGTTTAGTTGAGGTGCATATTGGTGTCCTGCCCTGTTTGCAATCTTCCATTCCAAATCGCTTGATTAACTCCTTTGTGTATTTGATTTGTGTGATGAATGTTCCTTCCTTTGTTTGGTGAACTTGGAGTCGGAGAAAAAATTATAATTCTCCCATCATGCTCATTTCAAATTCTTTTTGCATCAAGTACGAAAATTCCTTGCACAAGTTTTCATTAGTTGCTCCAATGATAATATCATCAACATAAACTTGAACAATTTGTTGATAATAAGTTTTGGTGAAGAGAGTGGTATCAACAACATCTCTTTTGAAACCATTTTCAATTAAAAAACCACTTAGCCTTTCGTACCAAGCTATAGGAGATTGTTTCAAGCCATACAAAGCTTTTGGAAAATTTTTGTTTTCAAAACCAGGAGGTTATTCAAAGAAAACTTCTTGATCAATAAAACCATTTAAAAATGCATTTTTAACATCCATTTGGAATAATTTGAATTTGTTGGAACACGCATATGCTAGAAACATGCGAATAGATTCTAAATGAGCAACGAATGCAAAGGTTTCATCAAAATCAATACATTCTTCTTGAGCATAACCTTTTGCAACAAGTCTAGTTTTGTTCCTGATAATTTCACCTTTATCTTTTAATTTATTTCTAAAAATCCATTTTGTTCCGATTACGGGTTGAGTTGATGGTCTTTCAACTAAATTCCATACATTATTTTTCTCAAATTGGCTAAGTTCATTTTTCATAGCAAAGACCCAAGATTCATCATTTAATGCATCATCCACATATTTAGATTCAATATGCGAAAGTAATGCACAATTACTATTCAAAGGTTTATGAGATCGAGTTTGTACCCCATCGAACGGATCACCTATGATCAAATCTTGAGAGGGTGACTAGAAACAAATCTCCATGCTTTAGTAAGATCTTTTGAAGTATCTTCGTCCTTTTCTCCTTCTTCACCCAAATGAATTGTATTGGTCACATTGTTTGGAGAGATCCCTTGATGTTCTTCATGAATAGTGAGATTTTCAAACTCCTTTTGAATACCTACATTTTCATCTTCACAAATTCTTAGAAATAATATCATTAGTTTCATCAAATGTAACATGTACAACTTCTTCAATCAAAAGTGTTCTTCTATTGATACTCGATATGCTTTCTTGTCGCTAGAATATCCAAAAAAATTCTTTCATCCTATTTTTTATCAAATTTTCCAAGATTTTCTTTGATTTTTAAAATAAAACATTTACAACCAAAAATTTTGAAATAGCTCACAACGGATTTTTTTACAAAATAAAAGTTTGTAAGGTTTTTTATTTAAAATAGGTCTTAACAAAACTCGATTCATAACGTAACAAGCCGTATTAACTGGCTTCGGCCCAAAAATATTAATTGTTGGTAAGTCACATTTACTAATCATAGTTCGGCGGCCTCTTGAAGTGTTCTATTTTTCTTTCAACAACATCATTTTGTTGAGGCACTCGAACAACTGAAAATTCATGGAAAATACCGTTGTGATCACAGAATTCGGAAAAACCTCCGAATTTAAATTCGGCTCCATTATCACTTCTCAAACGGATGATTTTTAAATTCAACAAATTTTGAATTTTGGAAAATAATTTCACAAAATTTTCAAAAGCTTCATTTTTGTGAACAAGAAATAGTACCCAAGTATACCTAGAATAATCATCAACAATCACAAATGCATGTTTACTACCACCGAGACTAGCATATTGAGTTAGACCAAACAAGTCTAAATGCAATAATTCTAGGGGTTTAGAAGTAGACATACAATTTTGTGATTTAAAAGATACTTTAACTTGTTTCCCAAATTGACATGCATTACAAATTTTATTTTTCAGAAACTTCAATTTTGGTAAGCCTCTTACCAATTCATTCTTGGCAAGTTTTTCAATTAAATCCATGTTAAAATGACAAAGACTTCTATGCCAAAGTCAAGGATCATCTATAGAGGCGGTTAGACATTTACATTGTTACTACTAATATTGTCAAGATAAATCACATAAACATCATTGTTCCTAGTACCTTTAAACAAAATAACATAATTCTTATAAGAATTAGACATTCATGTTTGATAAATAACACATAGTTGACTTACACTTAATAGATTGTAATTCAAATTATCAACAAGAAGCACATTTTTAATCAAGGTCTCACCATTTTTACCTGCATCATCAATGTCGATTGATTTTGCCTTCATGTTATCCACAAATGTTACTTGTTTACTGTTTTTGGATTTGAGGTTTGTGAAGATAGATGCATCACCGGTCATATGTATTGAGCACCCACTATCTATGAACCATTTTGCATCCTTGGTGATATTCATTTCCTACACAAGAAATTAATTGATAACTTTTGGTACCCACATTTTCTTGGGTCCATCGGAAGAGTTAGTAAAATGACTACAAATCCATATGGAATTCATACCAAGTTTTTCATTTCTCTTGACATAGCAATTATTTTTCACATGACCATGTTGTTGACAATAATTGCAAATAACATTTTTATTTCCATATAAGGATGATTTTGACTTTACAAAGCATTAACCATTCCTTCTAAAGGTAACAAAATTCTTGTTGATCAATACATTTCTATTCCTTTTCAAATCAAAAATATTTTTCTTTTTTCTACGCAAAAGAATATTCAAGTCATTCAATCTTTTCTTTAAGGAGACTTGTTCTTCTTTGATCCTTGTTTTCTCATGCATTATTTTCTTCAAATAACTGTTTTCTTGTGATAATCTATTATTTTCATTCACAAGTTTTGAGTTAGCATTTAATAGAGCATTTGATTTCTTAACTAACTCATTATTTCCAACATATGAATCCTTCAAGCTATCATGAAGTCTTTTAAAATGAAAACTTCATGTGATCATTAATCATTTTCATGACAGCCATTAGAATCATAATTAGAAGTTACCTCATCATCACCAATGACCATAAATGCCATTTGTGCTGTCTCTATTTCTTCTTCAACTTCTCCTTCGGAATTGCAATCATCCCATGTGATTTGCAAATTATTGAAGCGGGGCTTTCTTCCTTCTTTTTTCTTCTTGGAAGGACACTTATTTGCAAAGTGTCCGGGTTGACCGCTTCAAAAGACTTTTCATTTTGCTTTTTCATTTCAAGCTTGGTATTCCCTTTGAAATTATTTGAGTTTATAGCTCCATCTCTTCTCATTCTTCTTTTATTAATGTAGTGTTTGAGAAATCCTATGGTGATGAGTGCAAGATCTCCTTCATCAAGATCTTCATCTTCTAAGCTGATAGAGCTATTCTCATCTGAATCTTGAGAAGTCTTTAATGCAATGCTCCTTTTTTGTCTTGCTTCTTCATTGTCCACCACTTTAGCCTATAGCTTCAATCCATAGGATGTAAGAGAGTTAATTAGAGATTCAATAGTGATAAGGCATGGAATTTAAATTCTTAGCCTCCTCTATAGTGAAAATTTTGGCCTCCCATTATTTGGATAGAGCATTCAAGATTTTTCTATTTTTTTCGCCCAAAGAATACTCCTTACCCAAGACTTCAAGATCCTTAATGATGTCATTGAACCTACAATACATTTTGTTAATATTTTCATGTGGTTCCATCTTGAAGGACTCATTCTTGGCAACAAGTAAGGATTTCTTTTGCTCTCGAACATCATCGCTCCCTTCATGGATATCTTTTAATTTATCCCAAATTTGTTTAGTGAAAATGCATCCCTTGACATGAGTTGATTCGTTAGCATCCAAGGCATTGTATAGCATATTCATAACTTTCGCATTTAAAGTCAAGTTTGCCTTGTCTTGTGGAGTGAGCTCTTCCCTTGTCTTTTCTCTTCTTCTATTTGTATGATCATCAATGATGGTAGCTTCAAAGGGACCTTCATTTACAACATATCACAAGTCAATATCAATAGATTGAAAGTAATATTTTCATTCTATCTTTCCAACTAGTGAAATTTACCCCATTAAACATAGGGGGTCTTGTTATAGATTGACTCTCAAAAAATAAGGCATTATTGGTTACCATAAGGGATTTTTACCCAAATGCAATTTAAGCACAATAAAGAGACCAATGCTTTGATACCAATTATTGGCCCCAAAGCAACCTAAGAGGGGGATGAATTAGGTTTCTAAAAAAAATTACTTTACAAAATAATCACCAATAAAATCTTTTAAACTATAAAATGGATAGATAGATATAAAGACAATTAAGCTTATGTAATAGAAAAAAGGTAAAGAAAGAAATTAAACAAGCAACACTTCCAAGCTATCAAGCTTGAAGTGTTAATCCACTAGAATGCTTCACAAAATTGGTGAGTCAATAATCTTCTAACGTGCACAAAGTAAGACAATACTTGCTCACACTAATTCACTTTAGTTGAGCCAAGGATTTTACTCTTAACCTCACTTTAGTACAAGATTATCACTACCACTCAATATTTTTTAATTGCACTTCAAGGTACACACTAATACAATATTGCTCAATTGCTAATTTGCACTCAATTTACTTTTCTAATAGCTTGTATTCAATGTGTAAAAGTCTATTTACAATATCAATAGAGTTGGTATTTATAGGAGCAATAAATTTGGTTGTAACTACTTCCCAATGACTCAATAATAAATGTACAAAAACTAACCGTTATGAGTTTCAGACGTCCGATTTAGTGTCCGACGCCTCGTCCGATCTCAGTTAAGTGTGTGTGGTGATGCCGTTCAGACGGCCGAGTATGCCTTCGTTCCATGGTCCGAACTAGATGTATGTGGGAGTTTCAAATTTCGAATGATATATTTCGTCCGAGTGGTTTTAATGCTATATCAGGGAATAATTATTTCAGACAGTCTTGTTTGTCAGAAGAAGACTTCGTTCGGACGGTTGTATGCGTCCGTTGAGGAACCTGAAAAAATTATTCTCTCTGCCTATCCGTTCGGACGGTCACACATTGAAATGCGTCCGTTGAAACCTTTATCGGACGCTCATGTTCGTCCGATAATGTAGTACAACATCGGACGGTGTACTGCATCCGAAAGCCCTGTTTCTGGCCGACAAAATAGCAGACTTGAACAGGTTGATTTGAAGAGTTTAGTACATATGTCATAATCAAAATAAGGTTTGGGAATCATCAGAGTCCACCAGTGGTTGTCCATGGTTCACGAGACGTTTCTCAAAGGTTTTTAAAGTTTGTCCTTTATTCCATAAGTTGTGGAGATCTCTTGAAAAATATTGTCTCTATTAATATAACTGAATCTGGTTTACTTGTGGTATGACTACAACTCAATTATTATTACTAATGCTCAACTAATACAAGATATTTGTAGTACTACTAATTCTAATATTTATTAGTAATATTGCTTATTCATTCTTAGTATATATAGTTGCAGAAATTTTGACAAAGTTTCCCCTAATTTTTGACATTCCCCTACTTACAAGTAGTTGAAACAATCAATCATGACTGTCTCGGCAAGTAACATAATTGTCAATAGTAGGCTATGCAAACACTATTTACATCCTTAGTCAAAGGCATACTAATTAAGATGGGATGAAGATCTCTTCTTTTCTATTCAAGTCCATTTAAAGTCATGTTTTTATCTTATTCTCCTTTCAACTCTATTCAGCATCATATTCTAAATTAAGCACAAACGACATATCCTAGTTAATCAAACTCATTTGATACATTTTTAGGATATATGCCAGTCTCTTCATAGCCATGCAATCTTCACTTCGTCATCCCATCAAAAAATTGCCAATCACGCAACTAATTATGCAAATATGTATTACACATTTCATGTTTTGGGTGGATACAATCAATATTCAACTCTCCTAGGAAAGTGTATAAGGTCTGATGTCATCCCATTATTCTAACCCTATCTGGTTATACACAACTATTTTCTGATGAATAAATTTCAAAACACTAGTTTACTCCAAGACTTAGTATTCTTTAGCACTAAGTTACTGAATCAGACACAAGTAAGCTAGAGGGTGTTGCTAACAAGACAAACCCATGTAACTCTTAAACAAGCAATTAAATGTACAAAAGAAGGGAAAAAAGAAAAGAAAAATAATTCAGCACAACAAGTATTTCTATCTCGATCTGAATAAGTTCAAAGCATATATTGGCTTGCCATGATGCTAGTGACTAGTATCCCTGCAGATACGCAACAAAATAAGGTTAGCATTTTGGATTTAATCAGAATCTATAACTTGATTACGCTGACTCGTTGGTGAGCTTTAAAGATTAATAATGGATTCTTCTAATAAAGAAGAGAAATGTATTGCTCGAATTTTATAGAGGACAAGGATTTGGAGAATAGCTCACCACGCATATCACATGTATCATAGCTAAATCGTATAAAAAAACACAAAGAAAAAGAGCATACGAAACCTGCTCAATAACCAAAATATCTAACATAAGCCATAGAAAAACAATTGTCTTGATTGCATGGAGGTACTCTATGAGGTATGGTCAGTGCAAAGTTTAATCAATCTATCTTAAATCACACTTCCAAAGAAGCTAGCAAAACATAATTCCATCTCATTGGAATATCAAAATCTTATTCCTGTCTCTTGTACACATCACAGATCCAAATCATTATATTATTTCCTAACAATTACATGCTTCCCCGTTTGTTGACCCACGAAAACACTGTACATCCTAATACATCACATGGTGCAAACATAAAATGCAACAAGAAAGTTCAATGTTAGGAACAATTTTGTAGCTATATTAGAAAAACAATACATCTAGTTCTTGCTCTTAGAAGCAATATTTTGAAAATGGGACCGGACTGGATACATCCGGTTTGTATTGGATTGCAAATCGAAAGAACCACCAGTCCAGTTCAGTTATATATCCAGGTGGAACAAAAAACTGCAACAAACCGAACTGAACCATGAAAACTGGTAAAAACTGATTCAACCGAAACTTTCCGGTTTTTTCACTTTCAAAAAAAAAAAAACAAAAAACAAAAAAAAAAAGTCCTCCTGTCTCCTATATGTGAATGCTATAGCAACAGCAGCACCACACAATGTCTTTTGACCCTTTTGAAAATATTTAGATTCTTCTTCTCATCTCAAATCCCTCATCTTGCTTTTTTTTTTTTTTTTTTTTTTTTCCACTCTTCTTTTCACTCTTGCTCTCTTGCCATCTCCACCTCTTGCCTTGGCTTCTCCTCTTTGCTTCTTCTCAACTCCTTACTTCCTCCACCATCTTTTCCATTCCATCTTTCCATCTAGATAATTGGTAAGTAATATTATTTCTTTTATACATTTTTTTCCTATTTTTCATGAATTTATTTTTTTTATTTTTTTGTTATTTTTCTTGTCTATCTTTCTTATATTTATTTTGAGAATTTCTCTTATGTTATTTTTGGTGTATTTTTCATTATTTTTATTATTTCTTCCGTTATTTTTTTCTAGGTCTTGTGCATTTATTTTTTTATTTCTTTTCAAAAATTTCGGAAGTTAAAAAAAATAATAAATTTCATTTTTTTTTTCTGTCAAAAATACACATTTCGAATAGCATAAGTTTTATGTCTCTTAACACATCTATAATGGAATAATAAAAATAAATGCAGGAAAAATATTTCAAGAAAATAATAGAAATCTGTCTCTTATACACATTTATTTTGTTATTTATTTTCTATTAGGAGGAAAAAAATTTTTCCTGCATTTATTTTTATTATTCCATTATTTTTGTCTATTTTTCTGCATTTGTTTTGTTATTTCTTTTCTATTATTTTCTTGTCTATTTTTCCTGAATTTATTTTCTTATTTATTTTTTGTTATTTTTTATATATTTTTCCTTCATTTATTTTTATTGTTTCTTTTCTGTTATTTTTTAGTCTAGTTTTCTCATATGGATTTTTTTCACTCCTAATAATACTACTAAAATAAAAATAATTTTGTAAACAAAAAAAATTAAAATAATTAGCCTTGTTATCCACTTCGTAAAATTTTTAGGATAATGGATGCTACGGGTAGCGACTTCAGAATCCACAAGTTTAAGTCAAAGTCATAGACAAAAAATTTCAGGCCGGATATAACCTGAAATTACATCAGTGAAGCCATCAATGAAAAAGGAAGAATAGTCCTGATTTGTGGGTTTGTGACAATCAATTTGCTGGTGGTGGCATTTATCGTATGAAGCTACACTTAGTAGGGGAAAGGGGTAGCGTTACTCCATGCACAAAGGTCGCTCTAGAAGTAAGGCATGCAATTTTAGGATCTTTGAAATATGCACAAAAGCTAAAGAAAAGAGAGGAGATTTTGGGGGAAGAAAATTCATATGGTTGCTCTGTGAATGATTTTGATAGTGATGATATCCAAGAAATTCCTCTCCTTGAGCGAAATAGTTGCAATTAATGTGGTAGGAGCATTAGTGGGTAAAGGAAAGAGAAAAAGCCATACAAGGCATAAATGCTTATTTTAAAGGTGGACGTGATACTTGGCAACACACTATTGCAAAGTAAAGAAAAATGGCATAACACTGACATGGCTATTGCTCTTTAGTTTTATGATGCATGCATTCTTATAAATGCCGCACTTAATTCTCCATTTTATCAAAGAGCTATTGATCAAATAACATCTATGGGACATGGATATAAAATTCCATCTTATCATGCTTTACGAGTCCCTTTGTTACGACATGCTAAAAAAGAAGTACAATTAGTAATTGATTCCCTTCGAAATAATTGGGTTGAATCTGGTTGTACTATAATGGGTGATGGGTGAAAAGATAGTAGGGATAGGTCATTGGTTAATTTCTTAGTTTATTGTCTCAAGGGTATATCTTTCATTAAATCTGTAGTTGCACAGATATTGAATCAAATGCTGAAAATTTGTGTAATCTATTTACTAAAATTGTTGAAATTGTTGGTCCAAAGAATGTGGTGCATATGGTTACTGATAATGCTAGTAACTATAAGGCTGTTAGATTAAAAATCAATAAAAGATATCCTACTATTTGTTGGTCACCCTTTGCTACTCATTGTATCAACTTGATTTTGAAAGATATTGGTGAATTATCTGATGTAAAAGCTCTTGTAGGGAGGATCTTTCTTCATTGGTGACTGTATTTATGTATAATCATAATTTCACATTGAATTGGTTGAGGAAAAGCAAAGGGTAGAAGGAGATTATTCGTCCTGGGGAAACTAGATTTGCTACAACTTATATAGCATTAAAAAGTGTGTATGATTGTAAAGAAAATTTGCAAGTTTTTGTGGAGATTACAAATATTTTTTTTTAAAAATGGTTAAAGGGAAAGAGGCCAAGCAAATTATTTTGGATGATAAGTTTTGGAATAGTTGTTTGATTCTAGTTAGGATCATGGGATCTCTTATTCAATTGTTGCATGTATGTTATGCTGATGAAAAGCCTTCAATGGGTTATGTTTATGAAGGTATGCAAAAATGAATTGAAGGTATTAGAAAGCTTTCTAGGTACAAAGACAGATTATGCAAGCCATATATTGATATTATCAATTTTCAGTAGGATAAACACATCAAAAATCTTCATAGTGCATCTTATTTCTTGAATCCCGTTTTTCAATATGACCCTACATATGTTGGAATTAAAGAAGTCACAAATGGTTTATTGGATGTGTTGAAACATATGTGGATTGGTGTGATCACGCAAAATTTACACATGAGATTGCAATGTTTCGAGAGTGGGAAGATAGTTTTGGACGAAAGTTTGCTCTTAATACTAGCAGGACAGATCGACCAGGTAATAATTTTTTTTATCATTTAAAATTTATGACAATATTATGTTTTAATATTTGAGATTATATATTTAATTTTCAATATGATATGTTTGTGATAGAAAATTGGTAGAAGTTGTTTGGTTGTGATGCTCCAAATTTGCAAAGACTTGCAATTAGAACTTTGAGTCAAACTGCACTTCTTCTGGTTGTGAATACAATTGCAGTGTCTTTGAACGAATTTACACAAAAAAAGGAATCGATTAGAGCATCAGAGACTTAATGATGTTGTGCATGTGCATTACAATTTGCGTTTGCAATATAGGTAACATTTTGGTTATCTACATTTTTTTCTTTGTTATAAATAAATTAGTAGATTAATAAGTTATGTATATTTTATTATTTTGTAGGACCAATTGAAAGATATCTTATGATCCTATTGATTATAAGTCGATTGATAAAACAAAATTTTGGGTAGTGGAAGGAGAACTAATCGGAGAGCTTGATTATGAGGAGTTCGAGGCAGAGCTTGAATGTTCCAATTCTCAAAAGTTTGAATTTTTCTAAATTCACATTGTAAATTATACTATTGTACTATACTATTTTATTATTATTATTATTATTATTATTATTTTATTTTTAATTAATATATATTATTTTGTTTTATTTTTTGATGATGATAATGATGATAAAATTGAGGAAGATGTGGTTTTGGAATCATTTCAACGTAGGGATATTAGTCTTATTGATGAAGATGATGAATGGCTAAACTGAGATAGAATATGAAGTGAAGTTATGAGATAGTTGTATTTTGTTTTTAATCTTCATTTGAAATTAATTATGTTAATTAAGAAAATGATAGTTGACAGTTGTAATGTTATTTGTTGTACTTGTTTCTTTGTTTGGGAATGTGAACAATATTATGTAGAACTATTGCTGTAGTTTTTTGAACTTGGAAATGATGTTGTCAGGTTAATGTTGAACTTGGAGATGATGTTGGTACTTGACAGGTTATTTTCAACTTGGAGATGATGAAATACTCTAGTTTTTGAATTTCATAGAAGTGTATTTTAATTTTTAAGTCACTTTAAATTATACTACATTAAAAAATAGAAAGAGAAAAAAAAAGAAGAGCAACTGCGTGAATCGGCCGGTTGGACCGAGAATCGGACAGGCCACCAGTTCAATGACCGGTCTAGTTTTCAAAACATTGCTTAGAAGTAAACACTTCTTAGACAGGCAAGCTTTCAATTATCAACTACTAAATTTTATCTCAAACCTGTTAACAAGCAACATCATTAAACAGATCACTTAACTACACAAAATTTTAATATCATGTTTAGAATCTTGAAAAACCCCAAATGTAGCCATGTCTTTCTTAGCTATTTATCAAATCAATAAATAAAGCTTACTAGCATGCACTTTGGTATTTAAATAGAAAACATTAATTCAGCTTTAACGCAGGTGTTTCCCTTAACAAGCTATTAATGCATGGTCATAGATTCAAAGTATCTTAAGAAATATTACTATCAAAAGTTAGTAATAAAGAAAGATTCAACTACATTCCCATTCCAAAATTAGCTTGAAATCATACTAATAGTGAAGTAAGAGATATAAATACTATATGAAAAGACAATGAAGTGCTGCTTATAGGTGATAAGACACTTTTCTTGTGACTTATTGGTCATGAGTTCGAGTCATTAAACACTAGTAGGAGAGGTGGCTTTAAAGAAAAATAATAATAAAATACTGAAAATTTTAGAAAAACCATACAACAGTGTAGTAAAATTTAATCTTGGAGTAAAATAAAACTAAAAATATCATATAATAATGCAGTAATAATTAATCTTCTGAACAAAATTAATCTTTTCCTTTTTGTCTCATGCAACTCATGTAATATTATACAGTTTTAGCGTTTGATATTTATATAAAACAAAATTAATCTTGTCCTTTTTCTCATGCATCTTATATAAAATTGAAAATTTTAGGAAAACCATATAATATGCATGAATGGGAGTAAAATGAATCTGATGAATCTGAATAACTATAAAAATTAATGTAAATAAATCTGAAAAATAATATAAACTACACAAATCCTAACACTTAGCTAACAAACAAAGCCTTTTGTGGTGGAAGAGGGGAACTGAGAGACGATGATTGTGAGCTTTTCTATCAGGTGTTTGTACTTCTGTCTGACTTTTTAATGCCATACTTCTGTATCTTAAACACATCTAGATGTGTATAAGAGACAGCTATCCTTGCCACTCCAAATATCTTATTGCCACCTCACATTTATATTAAATGACAAAACTACCCTCTTATAATTCCAAATTGTTTTATGAATCCTTAGCACTACCCGTCCTACCTTTATTCAAACCCACTTCAGAGCTCATTTTTCTCATGCATAGATCAGATAACCCTCCGGCTGCTCATGGGTCTTGCTTCCATCAAATCAATTCAATAGATAGATAAGATAGTGTAAAGATAAAGGACGTGTTTAGTTTATGGGTATGAGAGAAAGGAATGTGAATCAAGATTAATGATACCTAGTGATGTTGTTTGGTTAATTATTATAGGAATCATGCTATGGGGATGATAGTGTTAGATTGTGCCTGCTTTCGCTCAACACTTATGACTTGGGTTTCAAAATAATTAATTTAACAACATAATAAAACTCATATCTTGCTCAAACCAAACAAGTAAATTAACTTAACAACATAATAAAACTCATATATTGCTCAAACCAAACAAGTAAGGGGGAATGACATAAGCCCATATGATTCCTATTCTTATTTTGATTACCGAATGTGAATAAAATATCTCCTAATAGAAAAATAAGAAGAATGATTATCGATAAGGTTAGGCACCTACTTTTCTGATATAGGGAGAGGAATGGTCACTTTGATAAAGAGAAGAGAAGTCAGGCTAAGTAGTGGGTGCTAGTTTTGAGAAAACTGGTAGGAAATGATTGAGAAAGGGAAGGATAGTCTTGTCATTTAATAACAATATGTTGTGGCAATATCATTCTCATAGGCAAAGACAAAAAAGAAGATTTTTTCATCAAAAAGGTTAAATTTGACATTTTAAGCTAAAGTGGCTGGGGCAATATCATTGAGAAAAATTCTAAAATGGCACCACTTTTAGAATTCATTATTTTTCAATACTGATTTCAAATGGGTATTTAGGCAAGAAGTGAATGCAAGTTCATCGACTTTGCATTTGCCAAATGTGAATTTGAGTAAAATTAATTTGTTTAAGAAGAAAATATACTTACATTGATCTCGCATTCAGCAAATGCAAGGTTAGCGATTTAGTTTTTAAATTACAAAAAATGTTATAATTTTTTGTGTTATGTAATTATTTTAAAAATTGACTGACCTCGTATTTAACAAATATGAGGTCAGATCTCGCATTTGGTAGATGCGAGGTATACCTCATATTTGGAAAATGTGAAGTTAGCGTCCTTTAAAACAGAAATGAGGTCATTTTGGTAAATCATAAAAATGTTTCAAATTTTTAAAGAAAATTTAGTTGAACTTGCTTTGGTCAATGCGAGTTAAGGACCTCGCATTTGGCAAATGCGAGTCTAAACCTGTCTCTTATACACAAATGATGAGTATAAGGACCTCGCATTTGGCAAATGCGAGTTTAATCGAATTATTTTTTTTTTTTTTACAAAAAAATATTTGAGATCATCAATTCTAAGCCCTACTCCCTACCTTAAATTCTAAACCATATAAATACGAAGCCCAGTAGACTAAACCCTAAACCCAATAACCTTAAACTTTATGACCAATACCTAATACCCTTAGCCCGAAACTGACCCTGTCTCTTAAACCCTAAAGTATATATGCCCAATATCAAATACCATAAATACTAAACTTTATATGCTAATCCCAATATTCTAAACCCTAAAGACTACCTTTATAAGTCAAATACTAAACACCATAAACACTAAACTCTGTATGTTATCCTAATATTCTAAAACCTTGATCCTAAGGCCAAATACCCTAATCTCTAAACCCAATACTAAACCCTAAACTGTAAACTCTATGCCCTAAGCCAATATCAAATACCATATACTCTAAACAGTATCTTTAACCTTAAACCCTAAGTCACGATAACCTAAACCATAAAGTCAAATAGGCACGCTATACCCTATATCCAAACCCAAAACCCTAAACACTAAACACTAAATCCTAAACCTTAATCCTAATCTATATACAGAAACACTAAATCCTTATCCTCAAACCATAAAACCTAAACCTTAAATCCCAAAATAGAACATAAACCTAAAAAGATGAAAAATACCCAATCAAATGTAACAAAATACCATTGTGAATAATTTTGAAAATATAATTTAAATTAAATTTCACTTAATTTTAAAATTGTAAATTGAAAGAAAGCCTTGTAAAAAGCAAATAAAGTTATCTAGGGTTAATTTACCTCACTTTTTGATAAAATTTTAGCATAACCTCCTATATTTTGTGGACATTTACCCTGCTAGCAACCATACCCGATAAGGGTAAAGAACATCATTAAAAGCCTGACAAGCCTAATAACAGAAATAAAAACCCAACAATGGCTAATAACCTAAATAAACACCTGACAAGGGCAAATAATAATATGAAAATAACATACATCAATCACAAATGAGCTCTAAAAGTAGTTAAACAAGTCTATATCTATGATTCCCAAGTCTTCTACCCATACGACATTCCGTAGGTCTATGAATTCTTTTTGACCAACGGAAGTAATCTGTGATTGTGAAGCCATGTTGTCTTCATGTTCTTCATTTGTATGATCTGAAGTGCTGAATGATGATCAAAAAGTAAAGGATGGTCCCACTAGAGTGCGCATCGGTGAAACTATCTGTGATGTGTCACCCTCGAATTGCATATAAACATATGAGGGGATTCAACATCTGCATGGGGTTGAGAGTGCGATAAAACTCAAAGACGACTACAACCACCATCGTATTGCCCCTTGCCGTAGAGCTTGATTTACTTTATATGGATTTTGCATTTAATGTGGATGTCAAATATAATCAGGGACTATCAGAAGCCGAAGGTCAAAATGACTTGATTCGCCTACTATATGTAGCGACTTAGAAGCGAAGTGTCTGACCTGTGTCCAAGTACTGGAGTTTGATGTATCGTCCTCTACCACATGGTCCAAAGACATGTAGTACAATCTAGCCATGTAGTTCACTACCATAAAAGTTATTAAAATTAGTGTTACCACCTAAGTTACATGAAAATAAAATGAGTAAGTTACAAAATAAGTAACTACTTATAGATAATCTGCATGTGGACTATATCTGTGGTACCCTTACGAAAAAGTAGGGCAATAACTCGGATTCGATATGTAAACCACCATCCTCAATCGATACCGTTGCATGTAATCATCTGATGTATGTGTAGTGTCAACACATGGAAGACCAACCTGAACTGCGTCCCTTTTTGCCCCCAAGTGTCAATATACACATCGGTGAGTCAACTCCCAATCATTGTTTGCTTGACAACGATACATAATGAAGTGAAATTTGATTGGCACTCAATCTCTAATTTGGGATAGGTTGGTGCTGCTCAAACTATCACATAAACCTATGAGGTAGGTAACACTCTACAATCTCCCAACATATCAAATAAGTTATTTCACACCATATGTCATGACTAGTAGTGCAATAATACAGAAGCATATCAAGTATCTCATTAGAGTATGGTTGTCATATAAACTAATACAAACGAAATTAACAAAAGGTAAGTTAATTAGAAAAATATGATGAAGAAAAAGTGCAAAAGAAATGTAATCATTAGATATACCTCATTGGGTCACAAGCTGTGTAGCTAGTCCCGAAATACAGATAAGACATGCCTAGAGATATTACACAAATCAAATCCAACATCCCACATTCAATAAAATTTAATAAATATCATGTCCAACATAAATATCATCTATATAAGTAAAGAGTTTAAAAAAATATGTACCAGGGTCCATAAGCACCATGATGCACCTGTGCCAGCTCCAACTGATTAGGCTATGTAGTCGGCATGCACTCCAAAGCCCATGACTATAATTATCAATTAGTTCAATAAAATGTGAATGAAGTACAAAATAAATGAATGTAAAGTATGGAAATGTACATGTAATAATGGCACTGGTCTGCATATGTTTCTAGTGGTGGATGGTAGAATCATACACACTGTGATACAATGCGGTCAAGACTACTGATCCCCAACTATAATGTCCCACAGTCTCCAATCCTCGAAGCATAGAAATATATAACAATGAAACTTTGTTGCTTAAATTGCCTAGAAATAAAAAGCTTCCAAAAAGTATGAGGAAATATATACGTGCCATCTGACAACATATCTCGTTAGTCCCATCTGAAGAAGGGGACGATCTAATGTTGCAAATAAACACCCCACCTTCAAACGACCTCCATCGATGTCTGACCTGTTAGTTAGGCATAATGCCTAATAATTCTAAACATATATAGCTAGCCCCAAACCTCTGGAGTACGAGCAATGTCTTTACCGGTCATAGATGGACCATCGATATGCAGACCCTAAAGTACCTCTACATCCTGTAGTTTGATGATTACCTTTCCAACAAGCAAATGAAAGGAATGTGTCTCAGGTCACCACTACTCGACAAGACTAGGACACTTTCATACTTGCTAAACAAATACGATGCCACATATGATTCGGTATAGGTTTATGATCCCAAAAAGTATCATCGCAATGCTTAACTTATAGTGTGAAATCATCAATAAGGCCATCAAATATAGTCTAGCACTATGTGGTGTCGAGGATGATATAATATCATCTATGTACTGCCCAGGATGAACAAGCTCGCGTGGCTGATCATCGATACCTAACAAAGTGATATACAAACCAGTGAAAAATTAACTCGATAAATACTAGGGATAAGAATTCATAGCAAACTATACAAATATTAAAAGTCATATGTTATCCTTAACCAGGAAACAAAGTGTTCGATAAATGAAAATCAATAAGCAAACAAATGTATTGATACACAACAACTTATATAAATAATGTAGTTTGAAGATACAATAGAGAAGACAAATCAGTGTTGGTGCCGTGAAGGGTAACTCCTACGGTTGTGCCTAGGCTGATGACAATTTGTAGACCTTCAAGGCCCATGGGGGTCCCTCATATCTATCTCATTTTGAATACGGTTTGCAAGTACCCGACCTACTCGACGCTTAATGAATATACAATCTTTGCCATGTATTTGCCACTGTATAGGCGGCAACTTGTCGTGGTTGGATTGCAAAACAAATCTACTAATGGTATACTACTCATAGAAATGCAATAGTGTACTGCTCAACAACTATTCATGTAGGTTCATCACCCTTAAGCCTGCAAACTACCATCATATGCGACCAAAGGAACATGTACATTTACCATTTATCACAAGTACATATCTTCTCCACATAATTGACAACTTGTCATATTACCACCATGACTAGTACATGATGAGGTGTCTTAATTATATAAATGCTTGTGAAATGGTCAAAAACCATAACTGTGTATCCTTTACCTTTTTTGTTTCCCGCCAACAACCTTTTCCAATTTATTAGCGTAATAGACGTGCGACAATGTTAACCTTGCAATATTGTCAACAAATGTTTTAGAGAATGATGTATTGCCAAACGTTCAATTATAGCCTTTGATTAGAAGTAGTCTAACCCCTCGTAAGACATTACACACTGTCTCTTATATGTACATCTAGATGTGTATTTCTTACCTGTGGTTTCCATCATGAGCAAGGTATCAACGGTCAATACCAATTTGAGGAACGTATGTCCAAGCCTCCAGACTTTGAAGCTACATTGTAATGTTGGTGCTTCTTCCACTTGTGTATCTGTATCTTGACATCGAGCAAACTAACATAGATTTTTCACTTCTGTATTCTTGTATTTGATTATCACATTACTTCAAATATGGCAGAAACAAAATCTATGATATGTAAATGGTTCCTACCATAAGGGGGACTCATTCTAGAATGAAGAATGCCATGATGCCTATCATATATAATACAAACCATCTCCAAGTCAAGCACGTGGTGTCTCAACTGCTTCATGAACCAATTCCATCTCTGAATTGTTTGCTCGTCAACAATTGCATAGGCAATAGGTATTATCTGATTGTTAGCATCCAAATCCACAACAATAAGTAATTTTACTTGGTATTCTCCCACAGATGGGTGCCATCAACAAATAGGACTGGTCTATACTCGTGGAATGCATCAATCGCCGGCCGAAATGCCCGGAAGATGTATTTGAATATTTTGACATGCTCGCTACTGCTGGGATATATAGCCATTGCACCATAGTTTGTGGATTAGACCAGAGTAATTCTTTAAGATACTAGGGTAATTGTTGAAAATTAGATGCCCAACTTCTATATACAAGCACAATTGCTTTCCTTCAAGCATACCCAGTCTTCTTGTATGTAGTGTCAACCTACGTAAAGTATTCTTATTATTGTATGTAGTGTCAACCTTGTGCCCACGATCATTTGCAACTAGTTGCATTATTTGGTTAGCAAAGACTGTAGATGTTAGATTTCTGTTATTGTTTTCGATGATTTTCTTGAGACATACATAGACTTTTACCTACTATATGACCTTCCATACATTAAGGGATTCATTGCCAAGGACCTAAATACTCTAGTCACACTTTCTGGAAACTAATCTATCGAAGGATGCAGTCTTGCATTTAGCCACCCATCTCCTCTTTTGTTTCTCTATCACTTTGAATTCCCAATTTTGAGCTACGGACCACATTCTGACTACCTTACTGACTTGTTTTTTGCTATTAAAGCACATGTGTAGCTGAATGTCATTCTTTTCTTTGTTCCAATAGACCGCCCATCTTTATTACTACAGTTCACGGTATTGTAGTCACTACAATCTCGTTGGGTTTTAATAGTCAAATGACCCAAGATGATCAAAGAGACTCTACACGTAGGATCTGTTGTGGCTCATCGTCCATACACCATTGCATCAGAGATGTCATTAGCCCTATACCATACATCCCTAGATTGTTGTTGGCTTTAGGTACTTGGGGAATTTCCTTCGTCTCGATGTACAACTTAACATAAAAAGTAGGATCGACATCAAACACATAAAAATAAATCCATATTATCATCATCCATCAAAGGAATGTCCGAGTAAACACCACGACTAACTGTATGCCTATACAGAATATTCAATTTGAAGCGTCCCTTATCGAGATCCATGAACTCATATATCTTGTCATATATCTTGTCAACTAACTCTACAAATCTAATCCGTTACCGAATTCGGAATAATTTCTTGCACACCATTGATCGATAAGACATAGTCCCACCTTCATAAGATTTTTCTTTTCCCTAATAAAGGAGGAGGTGATGGGGTCTATCAAATGTCATTTTCCTATACGGATGTAACATGTTTAGACCCTAAATTTAGACATGAAATAATTTTATAAAAATATTAAAAAAGAGAAAGAGTTTCCTCTATTTCTTGTGGATTCTCTCTATACCAGTCATGCCCGATAAGAGCTACAAATAATGAATTAATACCCAACAAGGGCTACAAACAAAATTAATTAATTTAAATAACAAAAATTAACATGGGTGACCTATAATGCTAAGTATAGGACGATAAAAATTTCCACGACTATTAGTAATAAAGAGTAGAACGATAAAACTTTCCAATGAAAGTTTACCACATTGCCATCCAACTCTTCCTTAAATCTTCTTCTAGTTTTCGTTAACTTTTTCCAAGTCATTTTAGCAACTTCCTAAACTTATTGGAGTTATTTTTTACAGTTTTCAACCATCTAAATTTTGGCATATTATTACCATAGGGAAGTAAGAATCTCAAGTTTGTCCACAGATAAAGAAAAGGACAAATAAAGTTCACAACTTCCCAAGAATTTCAATACAAAATTTTCACCAGTTAAACTATATCACAGAATTTTCTCGGATCCCTGCAAGGGTAAAGTTACAACTTTTTGCCCATAAATGAAAAGAAAAAACTAAGAAAATTATTTTTCAAAAAGTTAAAAAAAAAAAAATGCCTACAAGGGGAAAAATGGAAATTAAAACTAAAGTTATGCAATGGTTTCTATAACGTTTCCTTATGAATCATAAGAGCATAAGCATGAGAGAGGAGAGGAGAAGAGAAGAGAGAATAGAGGAAGGCTTACCGTTCCTGCAATAAACTTCAATGAGATTAACGTGTTTGCTTTAAATCTTGACAAGCCAAAATCACAAACCTGATATATGCTATACAAGATGAAGTTACAGCAAGTTTGATGTTGGGTGAAGCAATATTCAACAAATAAATGAATTAAAACTTTGTACCTAACGGTCTAATTTTTATCAACCAACGAATTTGGAGATTTAAGGTTCTAGTGAGCAATTGGGGGCTCAAACAATGAAGATAGTTGATGCCCTTAGCCTGCAAGTAATGGGCATAATAAAGTTCTCAACACAACGGTGGTGAAAGTGGTTGTAGAGGAAAATGATGACCAGTGGTGGTGGTGGTTGCAGAAGAGAAGAAAAGGAATGGTAATGGAGAAGTATGGAAAAGAGAAAGAAGGTTTAGAGCTTGGGTCATTGCGTCATATTTAAAACAGGCTGACCTCACATTTGGCAAATGTTAGGTTGACCTCACATTTGTCAAATGCCAGGTTAGGCGAATATCTCTATTTTGTAATTATTTTACAAAAAAAGTCTGTCTCTTATTAAAACATTTTTTGTATTTGAAAAAATTTCACTGACCTTGCATTTGCTGAATACGAGGTCAAAATAAATATTTTTCTAAGAAAAATTTAAGTTTGCCTGAACTTACATTCAGCGATGTGAGGTCTTTGAACTCGCATTCATTGAATCCAAGTTACTCCTTACATGAATTTTCATTTGAAATTAGCACTAAAAAAGAAGGATTTCTAAAATTGGTATCATTTTAGATTTTTCTCCAATATCATTTGCCCGGCCTAACCTATCTATCTATCAATACTATTCTTTAATAAGAAAAATAATATATAAAACCCCAAATTAAGGAAAATGATTTACAAAACTACAAATTTAGGATCATTTTTTTAAATCACTCCACGTGGTAACATCCTATTAAATCATCAATACCTAATTTTAGATACTTAGTTGGATTTCGTTCTTTCTTTACCGGATCTAATGACACTTCGGTAGCTTTGTTACTTTGTCACTTTGTATACATTAGATGCACTCTTATAATAAACAAGAGAGTTTGATTTAATGATTTAGATTTTCTTCTAAAGTTGCACTCATTATAAAAATTTAATGATTTTGTTATGTTCCCAAACTTGAATACCTTTTTTTATAATTGTTTAGGCTATTTATGTACATACTCTTCAAAGAGCAAAAGAGGAAATGGAATCTACTTTTAAGACTTTATATTAGGAAATAAATTTGATTGAAGTAAATTTCTTTATGCAATATAATATTAGGAATGAATTTAGAAATTAAAGAAGAGCATGAACTAATTTTTATTGGGATGGATTTTAGAAATCAAGCAATAATAAATAAATAAAATTCACTTAAAAAATAAATTTATATATTTTAGTTATACTTTTGGATCCTTAAAGAGAAAAAAAGAAAAGGAACCTAGGAAGCTAAAAGAGGAAATAAAATTAACCTTTTTGAGACATAATTAAATAAAATTATAAGAAAAATGACTTATTTGAATAAACTTTATCATTAAATAGAATTACACATATAACTATTATCAACATATATAGGTTGTTGATATATTAATAGATTAGACAACATTTATGCACAATTAGAGAAATTAATAGTTTATTAACAAGTCTATTAAAAAAAAGGAAAAATTCATTTGAGAAAAGGAAAAAAAAAAAAAGGAATACAAGGCAATAAAACTAAGCAAAAATAGCAATATGGCCATTTAAATTGAAAAATGTCTCAATTGACCATTTAAATTGAAAAAAAAAAAATTCTAATATAGTCTTCCAAATTGAATTAGTCTCATTTTGATCATTCTAAACTAAAACAAATGTCTTAATGTGGCCCCCAAAACTGAAAAATTATCAATCGGCCCTCCAAACTAAAAATCTACTTTAATGTACCCTTCAAACTGAAAATGTATTATGGTAGAACAAAATACCATTAACCCTTTAAAAGTGCACTAGTTTAAAAATATGCTTTTAATATTAATGATTACTTTATAGTTAGAATAAGATTATTTTGAAGTAAATTTCTATGTAGAAAAGAGAGTTCTATCTGGTATCATTTTTTTTCAATGATGAAGTTTAGAAATTATACAAGTATAGAAACAATTTTTTTTAGGATTAGAAATTAAGTTAAATAATAGTAGGAGTTATCCGAACGGAAAAAAAAAATTGCATGGCTTATCATGTATAAATCTTTTGGACTTTCCAAGAGAATAATTCTAAATTGTTTTTCTATTTCGGATGCAAAAAGAAAAGGAAACAAAAATAAAATAAAAATTAAAGAGGCATAAAATTGCTTAGAAAGCCTCAAGGTCATCTAAAATTGAATTAACAATGGCTTATCTTTCATAGATATTGTCAACACTTTCACCTTTTTTCACCTAATGTCATTTATTTTACATCTGATACTGTTGTCTAGACTTTATAATTGTAATCTACCTATTTTATTTTTCTTAAAAGGCCGTACTTATTTTTTTTAGAAAAAAATAAACATAACTTTCCCACACCCCTTAGTGACTTTAACCCCATGACCAATAGGTTATAGGGAAGCGTCTTACCCCTAAGAACACTTTATTATCAAAAAGACCATAATCCTTATATTGCAATTTTCATTTTACTTTTAGTTCATGAAAATTACCTCAATAGTCCTTCACAAAAATCGAAATAGTTCCCCAACATAAATTTTAGCCTAATCCCTCAACTAAATAATTGCCTCCAATTTGGTCCCTAAATGGCGGCGCCGCCCAAAATATAAGTTTTTTGAATTTTGACCGGTGTTGACTACAGGCAAAACCATCAATTCACCTAGACCTGATACTATAAAGTATTAAATCATCTCCCAAATAGTCCTCCAACTTTTTTATTAAAGCTGAATTAATCCCTCAATTAAAAATTTAGCCAAATTAGTCACTCAATTAGAAAAACCTAACTTTTACCCTTAAGGGACTCCTTCTCCTTCTCCTTATATTAGTTTAATCCCTTCTCTTATCCAACATCTAGATGTGTATAAATCACCTCTGTAGGAACCTCAGTTATGTTAATCATGTTTTGACGATGACCAAATCGCACTAATAGTTTGAAAACAAGTGTGCAGAAAAATAGGTAGGTTCGGATGCAAATGATCGTCTGAACAAAATTACCAGATAGACTGTCTCTTATGCACATCTAGACTGTCCGAAAGATAGAGTTTTGGAGAGACTTATACAAATCTAGATATTTAATACAGTCTTGGATTTTATTTAATTTGATCATTAAATCATGAACCAATTTTAGAAATCCTTCTTTTTTAGTCTACTGTCCGAAACGAATACCCTCAGAGAACGGACGCAGTGTCGGATGTAGAAGTTAGCAGCGGCCGTCCAAAAGGTCCAACGGCTAGTTTTCCAGTAAACAAAAAATAGCCGTTGAAAAATTGTTGAAAGCAGATTTTGGGCAACTATAAATATCCCTAAGCCTGAATTAAAGATTCAGAGACTTCTAAATTGATTACAAGTAATTTATGAGCTATTTGGGAGAAATAATGGGTAAAAGTGTTGTAATAATATAGGTAGTTTTGTGAAAAGAGTTTAGAAGTGTAAGAGTTCTTCAAGTGTAAGAGTGAAGAGATAACAATTGTAACAAAGGGAGGTTGTGAGTGTAAAACTCTTGGCTCAACTAAAGGAAATTAGTGTGAGCAAGAGTGATTCTCATTTGTATACAAGAGGTTATTATTTCACCTACTTTGAAGAGACTTTTAGTGGCTAAAGTTCAAGTTGAGAACTTGGTAGTTGCCTTGTAAGAAGCTCTTTGTAGTTGTAAACTCCAAGCTTGAGAAGCTTGGGAATTTGGTTTATAAGATTCTCTTAATCTCAATATTCTTATTTGTTCTTTAAGCTTAAATTGTTGAATATTTATTGTATTCATTTGTGCTTAAGTTTTTATTTGGTGCATAAAGTTTGAATTTTTATTAAGCACATAAAAAGGATTGTTTTAGATACAACATAATTCACCCCCCTCTTAGGTTGCTTTTTGGGCCAACAACCTCGTCCACCCATCTCCATTCCTTTCACTTTTTCTCCCTCTGTACTATCCGTTATCCCCTAGAACCTTCCTTCCCCATCCATCAATAACCACTCTCCTTAGCCATTTCAGCCATTGCCAGCCCCTTTCCTCTCCCTCTTACTCTACCAACAACCATTCCCTTTACTCACTCCAGCCAACACCACCCCCAAACATCTACTAACTTGATAACCATGCTAACCAATACAAATTTAATAAGTACAAATTCTTATATTAAAGATTGATTAGAATCAAGGGATTCAGGAGTTAATTGTGAAAACTAGAATAATTTCCTTGGTACATATTTTAGAGGGTAATCAAGATCCAAATTATAAGTACTCAAGGTCCAACATCCTTTGCTCAAATTCAAATGATTATCTCCTTCAGCAAGTTACCATAGGAGCTCAGGAGGATTTGGGAAAGAACATGCATAAGGAGACAAATGATCATATCTCTTCCGATGTCTGGGACAATTTGACTCAACAGGTTTGGTTTTTCTTGCAAATATGTTAAACCACTTGAACCTTTTGTCCCACTAAAGTTTCCAACAATTGGATGAGTTCTTCTTGAAAATTTTTTACAATGCGAAAATCATCTTATGACTCTCTTTGAGGAGACTTGGTTCATACATGTATTTCAAATGATTCATAATTAGCCATGAATTTGAAGTATATCAATCAGCCTAATCTAGATTTGGTGGCAGAGGCTAGGGAGGCGAAGAGAATGGTTGCTAGTAGAATGGGAGGGACAGGAAAAGGGACAAGTGATGGTTGGAGTTGGTAGAGAAGATGGCTATTAGTAGATGAGGAAAAAGAGGTTCGAGATGATGGAGAATGGTAGAGAGGGAGAGGAAGTAGATGTGGATAGAGTGGGTGGAGGAGGTGGTTGTTAGTAAAAGTTGAGGGGAAGGGTAAAAGAGGTGGTGTCTGATAGAGGACAAGGAGGAGAGGGGAAGGAAGGATAAAGGTTAGTTTTTTTTTTTTTTTTTAATTGAGGGACTAATTTGACTAAATTTTTAATTGAGGGATCAATTTGGTTTTAATAAAAAAGTTGGAGGACTATTTGGGTGATGATTTAACACGCAAAGTATTAGGTCTAGGTAAATTAATGGTTTTGTCTTTAGTCAACACCAGTCAAACTTAAAAAAGCTTATGTTTTGGCCGCCGCCATCATTTAGGGACCAAATTGGATACAACTATTTAGTTGAGGGACTAATTAGGCTAAAAATTTAAGTTGGGGGACTATTCCGGTTTTAGTAAATTAGTTGGAGGACTATTGAGGTAATTTTTCCCTTTTAGTTCCTTTCTCATGCATTGAATAGATTAGCACCTATTTAATCCAAGCTATGTTTTACCTATAATAAAAATTAGTTCATAAATTATATTAGCCAAAAATTTTTGATAGATAAGTCTCCCTACAAAAAATAATTGTCCATTGTCTTTGAGCTGGTAAACATATTTGTTAAATATTAGTAACCGTATAAACATCATAATAAAAAACAAGGATATCAAATAAGTTACTAATTATATTTTAATTAAAGTGTATTTTATCTAATAAAACTTAAATACTGAATGTTGATTTTTACTTTTGAATTATTATTGTACAAGTTGATAGTTGTTTCAGCTATACGAGGTTGGTTTTATTTTATTAAATAAAATCTTTAGTATTGAATATTTACTTTTCAATTTATTACTGTACAAAACTACATTTTTAACATAATAAATTAATTGATTAGTGAAATTCACATTGTAACTTTCTAATTGGTAGAATTTTTTTCACTTTTTTCTATTTTCTTGATATAATTCCTATAGTCGTGCAAATTATATAATAAATTTAAGAGAAATCTTTATTTCTTAAATTAGAAATTGCTATTTAATATTTGCACATAAATGGTTCTTCATTTTGGTTCCAAGAGATGTCTAGAGATTTATAAATAATCAAATATCCTAATGTTTGATAAATTAAAGTTGTTAGGATTTGAAGAGAATAAAGGGTTCTAATAATTTTTAGAATTTGTCAACATTTTTTCTAGACTAAACTCCTATTTGATTACTAAACTTATACATAGATATAATAAAAAACTCTAAACACTATTTCGTGTCATATATTGTGTTTCAGTTTACAGAGCATACTAATAAACTCATGGTAGAATACTTTAATAATTTTTAATCGAGGAATGGACTTTTATTTTTAAAATTACAAGGTTATATGTTATTCACAAGATATAATTTTTTAAGTTTTATGAAATTTGTTGAACTATTAAATTAAACAGGTATCTTATATTTCCAACAAAGTATATATATAAAGAAAATGCATAAAAATACCTATGTGCAAATAGTTTCTTTAAATTCATGCGAACTACATATAAATTAAGCAAATATGTAATCAAAACTATTTAACTCGGTTAAACATTAAACAAAAATTATATAGAAGAAAATAAAATAAACTCAAAAATTAAATAATTAATATATTTAAACATACTTTACCATTCACTTTTTTCTATATTATATATAAAGAGAAAGAGAAGATTGGTGTATGTGATCTTTTGATATTCTAATTATACCATCATCCTCGTAGCGTAGTTGCTATAACTTTCTTTTTACTATTTCCTCTCAACTACTTATATTTTTATTATTTTTTTAAAAAAAATTCAACACCTAAATTTATATTATTATTTTTTAAAATTACACACATAAAATATACTTTTCCCACTACTAACAATAAAAGTCAAATAATTTCTATCTGCGCACGGCGCTCTTGTACTTGTAGGTTTAAAATCAAAGTGGGATCTCTATTGTACTACACTCTCGCATTCCTACTCTCCAGAAATATCGGAAGGGCAGGCGACCCTACCGCCGGAACTCTCAGCAACCACCACCGGACTCTGCCCAAAAAAAATGTCAAAAAGAGGAAAGAAGAAGGATGAAGACTACGCTTCCGAAGAAGAAGAGACTAAGCGTCCCAAGAAATTTTCCAAAACTGACGATTCCGATAACGCGGATGCCGACGACATAGTCGTCTGTGAGGTCTGCATTTTTATTGCTTAGCTCTTCGAATTTTTGTTTTAAGGCGGATATCTATATACGTTCTTAAAAAAAATTGTTTTTTTTTTTTTTTTTTGGATTTTTGTTAGATATCGAAAAATCGAAGAGTTTCAGTTAGAAACTGGCAAGGGAAGATTGTGGTGGACATCAGGGAGTTCTATGTCAAAGATGGCAAGCAAATGCCCGGGGACGGTCATGTCCTTTTCTTTTCTATTTTTCTCTTTTTAAATATATGCCACAAAACCCTAAAATTAGTAAGAGCAAATATAATAGTTGTGTAAAAGTCTTGGTATTTTTTGCTTGAGGTATATTTTCCTAATTTATTCATTTTTCCTAATTTTTCTGTTTGTTTGTTTTTTTTAACCCCAAAATTCATAATCTAAAACCCTGAAAAGCTTTAATATGAAAATAAAGACTTTTTTTTTTTTTTAAAATTTTGCAATTCAGTTATCTTCCTTTTTCCCCCTGTTTTGTATTCCCAACCCCCCCGGCCTATAAGCTCTAAAACTAGCCAGAACACTTTTGTAGTTTTAAAATGAACATTGAATCTCTAATGAAAACAGAAAGGAGTTTTTTTTTTTTAAATGTTAGGACATGCTTCAACATAACAATTTTTTATTTTTTATATCTAGTTTTCTGGAAAATTGAACTATATTGATATATCAGTAAGAGAATGGAATGGAGAAGATTAGAGTTGGTTTCTATTCAAGTATAGATACTAGATGAACTCCCGCTGCAAATTTTGGACTGGAACGATTTAAAGAGAAGAGAGCTTGATCGTTAAATCTGGATGAGGGATGTGGTCTTGATAGAATATAAATGTGAATATGAAAAATTCATGAGAACTCATTATCCTTTGTGTATCCTTGTTTTGTTTAAAAAAAAGCTTAGTTGAGTTCAGGAATATGTCAGGGTTTTAAGGCAGTAAAGCTGGACTAATTTTTTTCAGATGAACAAAAAATTCATTCATGTATCTGGACATGTCTACTTTGTATTTTTTACTCCTTCATTTCTTCACTTGGTGGCCTTTCGCTCTTGAAATGCTCGAGGGTATGCCATGACATTTTGAAGGCTCTTGAAAGATGTTAAATTAGATACTGATTTACATGCTTAGTAGAATCAAACTGACAAATAGTTTGATTTTGTTTTAGGTATATCGCTAACTATGGATCAGGTATGCTTCAACAACTTCTGTAACCTGAATCTTTTTGTCATTTTGAAATAAAACTCTGTCTTATTCAGAGTGCTAAAGTACCTCTTTCCTTTTGCAGTGGAATGTACTTCGTGATCATGTGGAGGAAATTGACAAGGTCGTCTCTGAGAACAGTTGACCACATGGTCAGGCTTTGGCTATGTTAATAGTAGTAGTGGGTTGAAACTGGAAGGATGTAACTTTTTGATGACTCTACTTATATATGTGCTGGCTAGTTGACGCTTAGTTTAGACAATTGCAGAAAAACTTCTAACTTGAGACATCTTTGTGTTTATCACTTCTACATTATCTATGCAGTATCTATTTTGTAGTTAAAAAATTGCCGAAGCATTTGTTCTTTTTAATGCTTCCTAATTTGTTTTGTTTTCTTTTCTTCTCCTTTTTTCTCTGAATGTGGTTGCTCATGCTTTCGTTTTCATTTTCGTTTTTGTTTTTGTGCATTTTTTAGGTCGGGATGGAGTGACAGCCTACTAAAAGTGTTTGAAAGTGGTCTAGAATCCACATTTTAAGTTTTATAATGCATGTACTGAACAACATTTTGTCTTTATGCACTATTTGTGAGAAAACAAGGAATTTATATATTTGAGCATTGTTGCAACTCTGTCACCTTATTCTGATTCAAGACTTGGCAAGTGGGATTTAGATGAATGGATGGCTGCGCATTTAGCTGAATATCAGCAACTGTAGTAAATTGTTCCTTATCTGGTGGTTGTCTTGCCCATTTCATCCAAAGTTGATTGACTATGTAGTACATTTCATTACGGTTGATTTCATCTTTTTGCTTAAACGTTTAATATAAAGATTTCACATGGAAGCATTTCTTGTTTATGCATCTTATTATTGAATAGTCTTTTTCCAAAACGGAAAAATTGAACTTTTGCTCCGGAGAGAAATTTCTATTGACCTAGGAGTCAATTGAGAAAGCAAAGTCTGCTGTATAAAATTTTCTCATGTGTTTGGATGGCATTCTATACGATTCCTTTTTTTTTTTTTTTTTGATTCACTAGAAAACTGATGTTCTTTAATGTCTTTATACTGGTACTACTGCAAAGCAACGTTCTTGTCCTCAGCCTTAGGCTTGTTATTCTTGGTGGTCCCGTCTCACACACTCTATAATGGGTTATTTTAGCACTCGGTGCTTGAATCTCAGTTCCTCGACTCTGGTCGTTTTGTGTCCCTAACATTGGCTACTACTAATTACAAGATTTAACTACTCGTAGCATTCATAGAATTCTAATTCTGGAAATAAGGGGCTCAATACTCTCTAGAGCATTAACAGCTATAGCAAGGGACAGAATTGAACTTTGTGATATTACGGGCTCAAGCACCGACATCAATCTTTTACTCGTCGCTCTGGATACCAGAGTGATGAACATGTTGCACTGTCATAGGTACCTGGAACTTTGTCACCCTCCGCCTAAAATAAGAAAGGCATGTTCTTGTCAACTTGAGATTTTCTAAAATTGGCAATTTCTAGGTAGATCAATGTTATATACACTTTTTTTTTGTTTTACCGGAAATAATCTTCGAAGACAAAAGGATGATTATTGATTACTTGATGGTTCTAGTTTTAACTGCCAAACAGTGAACTCTATGAACTAGAGCCCCCCCCCCCTCTTTTCGGTTTTGTTTTTTTTTTAAAAAAAAACCTCATATCTCACTCATAATTAAACAAAACTCATATCTCACTCATAATTTTTAGTATTCGATCTTATAATTAATAAATTGTATAAAAGCATCTTAGCACCTCACGTGCACTTTATTGTCGAATTACTGCCCTTTCTACTCTGCAAAACATAATTAGTAAAGAAAGAAACCTAGAAAATTTAATATTTGAGAATGAGAACGAATTGATGACTTTCACTACGTCAAGGTGACACTCTACTACTGAGTTATATGGGTAACGATACGCTTTGATTACTGGTTGAATGCTTCAAAAGGCGACCAACTTTCAATACTGCTTTGACCCGTACAGTTGCATTGTCAAGGTGGTCATGGAGTTGATTAATGATTGTAACACAAACCGTTAACACTATGATTTTTGTTGCTGCTCCAGTCTGTTGAACAGGTTTAAGCCTTTAACCTCCTGTAAACATGTCAATGCCCCAGTTTCGGCAGGTGAAGCAGGTTTGACTACTTGGATCCTTGATACCACCAGTATAAAATCCTTCAAATCATGAATAAACCAGCCCACGGCTGCCTCACTACTCACCAGTATTATAAAAATATCTTCATTGTGTTAAAATCTGTAACAAAAAGCAATGGTGACATTTTCTGGTTCATCATCATCTCGTCGATCAGACGTTGCCCTCTTCGGCCTCAGTTATATGTCAGAATCTTACAATGCTTAAATCAAAGTAGCTCTAGAATTGTAAGCTCAAGCCACTTTACCTAAATCCGATGTTGGGAAAGGCAATATTAAAACCTGAAAGCTTGCATTGACTTTACAAATTGCTTAATGGGTGATGGAAGGGATGGTTCTTTTGTCTGAGAATGCCGCTACTACAAAGTTATACTTGCCCAAAAAGCATGCTCTTCAGAAAAACCAGTGATCTGCTTAAAACCATGCATATTCACAAACTCAATGGTCATAGATAACGAATGTGGAACATTTTTAATAACATGTCTACACAGGAGACCCAACAGTGCTAAAAGGAATGCAACTCAAAGGTGGATCTAATATGTCATATAATTCCCAGCAAGAGTCGGAATTGAAGCTTAACAGCAGAGTATTCAACACACAAGCATAAGGACAATTTGGTACAAGAATAAAATCAACTTAAAAACTATCAACTCAACTCTGACATTTCATATGGTCATGAAGTTGTGAGCAAAGCCCCTCACAAATAACAAGGGAAGAAAATAGATAATGAAGCGTCATCATTGGTTCTTTTTTTCTTCTCGAGAATGAACACCTGTAGATGCCAAAACCATGCAGCTCAGAGCCAATCGTTGACAATGAGACTATAGATGGGGAGTGTCCTAACAAATCTCCGTTAATATCATATCTTATGATGTGTTTTAACAAAAAACATAAAAGCAGTCAATCCAACAAAAAATAAAAGAAGACAAAGAAACCAAGTTGCCAGGATAGGCAGGTACAATCTTGACAACATGAATCCGGTAAATTATGATGTAAACATACATAAACTCCTTTATGTCACTGCAGACATTGAGGCTATGATTCAAATGCTCAAACCTCATATAAGAAGCTCTGTTACAGTGACTAAAAAGACAATGGCAGAAGTAATTAGAATGATTGCAGCAATAATACAACTTTGCAATGATGATTCAATATGGTGGTGTGAAACGCATAGCAAGGACTTCCCAGGTAAAAATTGTTTTCCGCATGTAAGGTCACAATTAAGTTCCAAAGGCATTTTTACAAACTTAAACTAGACAATCCATCAGCTGCTAGAGATTGAGATACCTGAGCAGGCACCATGTTTCTCCGCCACATCCAATAGTTAGCTCTCATTGGATCTACAAGTTCTAGGACAGTACAAACCATTGTTCCGAAATCTGAATCTGGTGTACCTGAGTCAGAAGTCAGTGCACAGACAGCATCTCTTATCTCTTGGCCTGGCTGGAAACCATGGCAGAGAAGGTCCAAAAGCATGCTGAGAGCATGCACATAATTTTTTTTGGCAGTCAAAATCTCTAAGCAAACTTGCCAATGCCACTTGAGGATCTTTAATAAGAGCATGTGCTTCATTTTCATAGAGACCTCGAAGGTATCTCCAAGGACTTTCATTTTCTGGATTTCCTTTAATTGCATTAACTGTATAAGTTACTTCTGACTCCCTCATGGCCCCTAGGCCTCCAAGAAGAGGAGATCTTGTTACAGCAAAGAATCGCTGCAAAACAAAATTGAAAGAGATTTATCAGAGGTGGAAGGAATCTAACAAGTAATAGAACTGTGAGAAGAAATCAATAGATTAAGAGTAAAATAAGATCCCCCTGCCAAAAGTTTGCCTAAGTTAGAAGTAGAGAATGATAACTGTCAGCAGATCTAAAAATTACTTGACTGGTCGATAACAGTCGCTGTCCACCTACTGAATATCTAGTTATGTATCTGATGCATACAAACTAAAATTTGGCATGAAAGTTTCATTACCACAGATCCATCATGTATACGAATGTATTTCTTCCTTTACTTCCTTAGATACCAATTATATAAATGAATATGACATCAAATTACTCATGAAAGCCAAACACAGTGTTGCATGAAGGTCAAAGGATTCTTTTTCTTCTTGAAAATAGTCTTTTAAATCTGTAATCCTATTCGATACAACATTGCTTAACTAGCTAAGTTCTTGGATACTTGCAAATACCATACACTTCAACCAGTTTGGATAAGGAAAAGATATTCCAAACATGTTCATTTTAGTTCCATAAAAGTTGTATAACTAACTAACTTCCCCGATCAGTTATGTCATAGCAGACACCTTTTGCTGTCTACTTATACACATGTTATGTGTATAAGATTTCAAATTATTTTATATAGATGAGGGCTTTTCACGAAGATTATATTGCAATATTTTACTTCTCCACTACAAATTGATGTGCACTTTGATTCATTGCAAACCATGACAACATTATAGGTGAAAAATGCGGGATTTTACTACAATTAGAAACCAAAATATGCACTCATTTTCTTCACCTCTGTTTTTTGCCAATTTTCCTTTAAATGTGAGATTCTACTACAATTAGAAACCAAAATATGCACTCATTTTCCTCACCTCTGTTTTTTGCACTTTCCTTTAAATGAGAGTTGCGGCATATTATACCAGTGATTGAAGTCAAGAAAAATGTCAGATTTGTTAAGTAGAACATAAGAGAACGAGCAATCAACAAATTACTTAAAAATCATCCAAAGGTTTGTATTACTATTAAATAAAAATGAAAAGGAAAGAAATAAATTAGGCTTCAGTATATACAAAACAAATGGAGAACCTAAGGACGGAAAATATATGCTACATGTGAAGGGAGGGGGAGGGAGGGAGGGGAGATAGAGAGAGTGAACCAAGCCTTGTTTCCACTAAGTAGGGTCGATTTCCTGTGTATTATATAGCGCTATATAATGAACAATATCCTCCTTAATTCCTAGATGGGTTATATCTTTCTTACAAGTTACTCACCAAATCTTTTTCGGTCTTCCCCTATCCCTCTTATGTTGACTCAATACTCTTTAGAATCTACTCGCTTGACAGGCGCATCTACTAGCCGTTTTGGCACATGACCTCACTACCTCAAGCATGTTTCTCTCATCTTCTCATCGATAGGTGCTACTACAATCTTATCTGAATATGCTCATTACATATCTTGTCCATTCTAACATACCCACACATCCATCTTAACATTCTCATTTCTACTACTCTCATCTTAACATTCTCATTTGGCACATTACCTAACCACTTTAAGCGTGTTTCTTATCTTCTTACCTTATCTTCTTATCGATAGGTGCTACTCTGAATATGCTCATTACGTATCTTGTCCATCCTAGTATACCCACACATCCATCTTAACATTCTCAATTTTGCTACTCTCATCTTATGCTCATGTGCGTAATTCACTGCCCAACATTCAAACCCATAAAGCATTGTTGGCCTAATGGCCATTCTATAAAATTTCCCTTAAGTCTTAAAAGAATTTTGCAATCGCATAATATTCCCAATGCCATTCTCGAGTACATTTCATCCAACCCGTTTGTATCTGATGTGAAACATCTCGATCTATACCACCATCAATCTGAAGAACTAAACCTAAGTACTTAAAATTTTCACTTATGGGTATCTCTTGATCTCCGATTCTAACCCCTATTCTATTCCTACATGCATTCTTGCTAAACTTAAATTCTATATATTCTATTTTTGATTTACTAAGTCTAAACCTTTTGACTCGAGTGCCTCTCTCTAGACCTCGAGTTTAGCATTAACCCTTTCTTTTGTCTCATCTACTAAAAAAGTTTAAGAAAAAAAGCAGCAACAATCAGCCCACAATCGAAAAACTACCCCAGTAAAAATGTTCAAAGAGCAAAGATAACATTAGGTGATGATTGTCCTGGTATTTAATATACTAATGAACCAAAGATACTCATTTAGTAAGCAAGTAAAGTTAATTAAAACCTTCTTTTCATTACTGTTATACAATTTAAAGATATTTAAACTGATGGTTATTTGCAATTACATAAGAACGTTACCACAGAAATGTCAGACTATTTATCTTAGCTAGCAATAGGCGCTGTGGACAAACAATTGGTGCTTTTGAACATGAAGAAATTTGGAATGTAATTCTGAACGAAAAATTGAAAGACAGGACAGAAAGAGCCAGACAAAGGAGTAGCAGATAAACACAGATGAGAACACAAGTGGTCCAGGAAGGGGGAGGGAGAGAGTGAGAGCTTTCCAACCGTTTTACCAGTCAATGATGGTTGTACAGGGACGATGTTACACATATCTGAATCACAGTAACATTTAAAGTGAGAGGAAGGCAATAGTGGCTACTAAGTTTTTGCTCTACTTAATAATTGTTAATGGGCCTACAAGTCAGAGCATATTGATTAGATGTCTTTCTCTATACTTTAATCATCACAAAAAGGACAAGGACCAACTTGCACCTTAAGGGGGTGCTTGTGAAGTGGGATTCGGAATCAAGAATTGGAATGATTACCACATCAATTGCTTGCACGAGGTAAAATGCAAAAAAAAAAAAAAAACAATATGCTCATTATGAAAAATCTAGCCTTGTATAACCACCATCTTTCGCAACCAGCCTCCCAACCCCATGCCATCCTCCTCAACCAGCCTTGTTTATCAATCTATTCACTGCAAGAAAGTCCAATCTGCAACCCCCTTTGTCTTCATAAACAAACCAAGCTTTAATCCCACTAAGTAGGGTCGGCAGCATGAATCCTGCTATGCCATTGCGCTCTATCATGGACCATATCCTCTTCAATTCCTAGATGGGCTATATCTTTCTTACAAATTACCCACCAAATCTTTTTCAATCTTCCTCTACCCCTTTGTCTTCATGCCTCACAAAATTATACCCCCACCAATCTACTCACTGCAAAAAATCCCAAATATAAATTGTGATGCAATTTGAGAATATTGCCTCACAACCCGTCCAATCTGTCCCTGAAGTCAAACCTTCTCAATAAGTTTTTGATCTTGTCACGGGCCTACTCTCTCGGTAAATCCCTTCTGTACATTCTACAGCAAGGCAAGAGGTATTTGGTAGCTGTGGCATTAAATGGACTGTTCGAAGAATTTGGGGTTTTAAGAAGGGAAGGGAGGGAATTGTTGGCAGTGGATATTTGTGCACGAAGATAACCGATAACGGTCGGTGGAATACTATTGCCTGGCCTGCTGGGGGAGGTGGTTGTAGGAGGGGTCGAAATTACTGAAAAGAAATATTAAAATAAGGGTTAAATGCAAAAAACCCCCCTGAACTTATACTCCAGTTGCACTTGGCCCCCCTCAACTTATTTAATAAGCACTTTACACCCTCTTTTATGTTTTGAGACAAAATTACACCTATTATTTTAATTATTACTGTTTTTCTTTTTTTCTTCTTTTTTTCCTTTTATTATTTTCTCTATCTTGTTTTTCTTTTTCATTAGCTTCTCTCTTGCTACTACTAAATAATTACTTTACTTTTAATAATTAATTAATTAAAGTTCTAAATTTTCACATGTGTCTAAATAATTAAATTTATAGGATTAATCATCCTTTAATGCAATAAATATAATACAATAAATTTACCTTGTTGTATTATAAAATTTGTGATTAACTATTAATAGTAAGATTATAAATAAAAATAAAAATTTTGAGCTAGAGGAAATTAAAAATTTATAGTATATAAATAAAATTATAGAATCAAAAAATATGTACAATATTTTATTTACGGTGTAATATCGAAAAAAATATAGTAAGAAAATATTACGGCTGCTTAATATAAGGGATTTTGGAGTTACGGTAAATTCAACCAAAATATGACTCAAAAATATGAATGTGTCTAATATAAACTAGAGGTGGACAAGAGAGACATGTAGAATAGAAAAGATTTAACTATCGGAGAAAAATTATTTTAGAATATATAGAACTTAAAATTTTAAAGAGCATTTTAAAGCTCATATAAATCTATATTATACTATTTAGATATATGTTGATTGCATTAAAAAAATTTATTTAATCTATAAATAATTTATAATTATTAACTAAATAAGAGGTTTTAAGTAAGCAATTATTTTTTTACATATTTATAAATACACATCTAGATGTGTATAAGAGACAGATAGCTGTGTCTACTATTTTACATGCTATTAAATTATTAACTAAAGGCTACCCAAAAGAAAAAGAAAAAAATATTAAAATAGTAAGGGCAATTTTGTCTCAAAACATAAAGAAGTAAGGGATAGGGGGTAAAGTGCAACTAAGGCGCAAGTTCAGGGGTTTTTTTTTGCATTTAACCCTTAAAATAATAACAATAATTTAATATAATTCCCATTCCTTACCATATTTACTGAGCACAAATCATTTCAATGATCCCATTGAACAAAACCAGTTTTTTGTATATAAGTCCGATTGTGATTCCAACTCCTAAACATGAACCAAGCACCCCCTAAATGTATAATGTAGACCTTGGTACAACAGTGAATCACTGTGTCTGTCAAACTATCAAAACATCTGTCTCTTAAACACATACAGGCCACTAGTATCTAATACAATTCAACTAGGTACCTGATTCCAAGCAGAATTGTTAAAAATGTCATCTTCGAGGAGTTTCTGACAATAGGCAAGCTCATATTCCCACCCACCAATTGCTTGAAGGACCCACTGCATAAGAGATTGATCAATTTCAGTCTGCTCATACAGTTAGTATAAAACCAACATGAACACCTCTTTATGCCTCATTTACCAGAGGATGTATGATCATTGTGAATTAACAAAATTGCAATACTCTTCCACCTCTAACAAAGAAAAATTTAAAAGTATAACAGACAGATAAATACCTGTCTATGGGACCAGGCATGATAGTTTTTTGAATCCTGAGAGAAGATTTTCTTTGTGAACTCAAGTTCCCTAACTGTAGAAGCAGCTCCTAATTTTTCAGCAACCCAACGTCTATGATGCCTAAAATAATACTGTTAAGAGGTTTGATAATGCTGAAGCATTGCCTTACTCATCAGGCTGTATATAACTAGGGTACGAGAACATAAAAAGAGAACAATTGACAAACGCGAATTCATAATGTATGTATGGCAAAAAGAAGCAAGGCATTTATATATACTAACACAACAAACAAACAAACAAAAATAAAAAAAAAAATAAAAAAAGAAACCTCCATGTGGCAACCTATTAGACCTCTGCTAATTCAGTAAGGTCGTTATTGCATTTCGGAAATTGAAGTTCATCTAATAACTTAAGAAGATGTAGCTGTGCAAGACAATAAAAAGTATCTTGAAATAACAACATAAACAAACAATCCAAAGACCTTCTGAAATCTGAAGATTAAGAGACTTGTGGCAAAATGCCAAGAGCCTATATCCAACTTATACAAAGGAGAATTAAAAATTAAGGGCCTTGAGGAAAATTCTAATAACCAACCAAAAGTACTTTATTAAGTAGCAATTACTCCCTCCGTCCCTAAAAGATCGTCGCTTTCAGAAACACTTGGTGCTATTTTTCAACAGTAGCACAATTTGTGCTTAATTTATTGTAGTTTCCCTGAATGTCCTTTAGGATTTGAATTTGTTTCGTCATCCATAGTGGGGGCATGGGGCCAGGACCACCTCCTTGTCATCATAATATGCATCCAAGCTTTGAAGCGTGTAATTAACTTCCTTTTGTTGATGCACTTCTTGTAAGTTGGTTAGCTCACGCACGTGTGTCTTGAAGCTATTAATTAAAGATGTGAATGACAATATGTGGGGCCAACATCAGTGGAATAACATACCTTTGTTAGTTTACTCAGGGCAAAAATGGTAAAGAGTAAGAAAACATTTGCCAATTTGGGCAAGTGACATAAATTTTGGAACAGACCAAAAAGGAAAGTATGACAGTTTCAATGGGAAGAAGGGAGTAACCTAAAAAGCTAATACTTTTGGGTGATGAACATACTATTTAAAGCTAAGCACATGCATGTACTCCATATTGCATGAATAAATGATTTGTAATTCAGAATACTGCTGAAGTGCTAGAAATTATTGGTATCGATACATTTCCTATAAAGACTAAGGAAGTATTGTCCCTCCCTGACCCCTGGCCCAACAATCAATTACTAACCTCCTCATACTTACATTTGACTATGCATGAAAAAATTTTTTACAATACACGTTTGCATCTACAAAATATGTGTCCATATTTGTACACGTATCTAATGTGACAAAAGATAAGTTGGATAATGGAGATATGTCTAATACATTTTTAAACAGCAATCAAAATTTCTATGCACCAAACTGAACATTTAATACAATCTCTTAAAATTTTAAGTATTTAGGTTTAGTTGTTTAGAGTGATAGTGGTATAGATCGAGATGTTATACATTAGATACAAGCAGGTTGGACGAAATGAAGAATGGCATCGGGAATATTATGTGATCGCAAAATTCCCTTCAGACTAAAGGGTAAATTTTATAGAACGGCTATTAGACTAGTGATGCTTTATGGATCTAAATGTTCGGGCACTGAATTACACACATGAGCAAAAGATGAGAGTAGCAGAAATGCTAATCTTAAGATAGATGTGTGGGTATAATAGGATGGACAGGATACACAATGAACACATAAATAAAAAGATTGGAGTAACACTTATTGATGAGAAGATGAGAGAAACACGCTTAAGGTGGTTAGGTAATGTGCTAAGACAGCCAATAGATGTGCCTGTCAGGTGAGTAGATTTTAAAGAGATTAGTCAACATAAGAGGGGTAGGGGAAAACCGAAAAAGACTTGGTGGGTAACTTGTAAGAAAGATATATACCATCTAGAAATTAAGGAGGATATGATTCATGACATCATGCTCCGTATCAGGATTATTGTAGCCGACCCTACTTAGTGAAAATAAGACTTGGTTTGTTTGTTTGTTTGTTTGTTTAGCATATAGTGCAACTTATGTATTACTAACACATTGTTACACTACTTTTAAGTCGGAGACAAATAGGTGTAATATTGACGAACAGAGAAGGGTAGATTATGGTGGATAATTAGGATTCATATCTCAGTATAGCAAGCAAATGCCTGGAAAATATGATTTTCTTCCAATATTTTTCTCTAGTTTGAGAAATTAGTAGTCTTGAACAATAGTCTGTTCTGACTAGTATTAACAATTCTCGCTTCAATGAGTTATGTGACTGCTATGGCTAATTTAAACCTTAAAATCAAGATAAACTATCTGTTTTATTCTGCATGAAAGTCTGAAATGGAGTATATATTTCACTTTGTGCACACGTAGAGATAATCAGGCCACCGGAAGATAAAATGTGTTTGCTAATGCATTTATATAGTCTTGTTTGCTAACTGAATCGATTTGCTGCAAAATTTACTTCCGTTACCTTTTCAGCAATCCACCATGACTTGTGCCATTTCCTGGATGGTAAAATACAGTGTTGGAGGAATTACTTGAATTAATTGCTCTGTTTGATGCCATCAACTTATTCTTTACAAGTGTACTTAAGTGGAAATTCCTGTTAAACAGCTAATGGTAGTTAATAAATGGAATAGGAAAAGGAATGCCTATTGTATCCTGTTTTGCTACAAGAATCCTTAATGCCACCATATCCTTATTCTTTTTATATGTAACCTGTCATTAGTATTTCTTTTTTCTTACCTACACTTGATCACAGTTAATGGTGTCAAAACCATTTTAGCGACTTCCAAGCCCGTTGCATCTCTCTGTCGAGCACTAGAGTAGTCCTAAAGATAAAACGGAACTTTTTTTTTCCCAAAAAGACTGAGGCATTGATTTATTTAATTTGATTGCAGACTCTGGGTAAAATGTACTTCTAATCGTTTTTTACTCATTTCAGCCATAACTGTAAAAGAAGTTTCTTTGGCCATACACTATTAGGTCTCCTTATACAATGGAAATAACCAACAATTGACATTTTCATGGTTCTTCATTTTCCTCAGAACCGTATTCCTTCTTATAATGCGAACTGATTCCTTTCCTTTCACATTGTTGATTTTCCAAGTCAGCTATAGCTTTCAATGATAAACATGTATGATAGATCGTTTATTAATAGATCATTTATTAGCAACACCTACATTGCACTTCACCTAATATAGCCTCTATAAAGGATACTAACACCCAAAGACTATTTATCAGAAGATTGCAATCCAAAAAACAAAAGAAAACCACATAGAAGATAAACCACATTCAATTTGCAAAAACCTTGATTTAGACTTCATTGGACACAATTCAAGTTAACTAAACAACAAAATTAAAGTTCAAATAGTGACAAATAATGTTATACAGATATACCATATCTGATAATTCTTAGAGTTCCCCTCAGCAATCCGGTCCACAAAATCCAATTCCTTGAGCAAATCAGCATTAATCGCCTCGAGTACTAGCCGCCGAAATTGCCATACCTAAATAAGTAGACTCACAAAATAAATAACCAAATATCCACTCAACAAAACGTAACATACATAATTCACATTTAACATTTGTCCCCTAACTCATCTCTTCTATGTTTTCTTCTCAATTTTATAGAAAACCTAAAGGCCCCATTGTACATCAATAACTCTCAAAAACATAACCAAGCCACCTAAAAATAAAGATCAATCACATTTTTTCCAAATCAGTTACGTAAATGGAAAAAAAAAAATCAAAATTTAGATTCTCTGTTAGCCCAAAAAAAAAAAAAAAAAAAAAAGATATTTATTCCCCTATGCTCTGTATCTAAAAAACCAATAAATTTCAGCAATATATCACGAAAAACCAACAAACCGATTAAAGCCCAGAACTTGATGATAACTACCCAAAATTAATCTCTCAACTAAAAAAAATAATAAATAAATAAATAAAGGAAATATAGAAAAACAAACAGTGTAATTGGCGGGGTTGAGTTTAATGGTTTCAGAAGTGAGTTGAAGAGCTCGAGGTGATCGTTCATCGGCTAAGTAGACAGCTCTGAAGTAATCCATGGTTTCAGTGAATACGTCAGTATAGGAGATTGGGACGACAGGGTTCGGGCCGTCATCCTTGGGGAACGGGCTTCACATCGGCCCATTCGGGCCTCTGACTGAATGGGATTTTTTCATTCTCTTTCGGCAATTCCTCCTCCGAGTTCATTCCTGTTCCAATCGGATTATCCTGATTTTCCTGAACAAAAATTTAGGGCTTCAAAAGATTTACCGGATTCAATTTTTAAATGAGCAAATCACCTCATTACTGCTCCAACTATTTCATTAAAGCAAAATAGTCCCCAACTTTAATTTTAAATAGGATTAGTCCTGGACATATTTATATGATTCCAAAATGACACCAAAATATATCTATATTTTTTTTAATTTTGACCCGTGTTAACTAGGTACATAAATGTTAAATCATCTAGCATGATGATTTTTTTTTTCAAAAAATAATTTTAAATTTTATAATAAAAAAGTAAATATATTACATGGATTAATAATAATTCAGTGATTAAGTGTTTGAAATTTTATTTTATTACAAATGCATATTTTATTTTGTTACTAATGCAGGATCAAAATTAAACTCCCTCTTATATTTATTTTTTTCAATAATTACATGTTATTTAAGCAAAAAAAAACCCTAAAATCGTCCTCACATTTTTTTTATACTAATGTATCACCAACACTACCCTCCTTCATCCCCGCCAGTGAAGCTTTTCCATTTCCCTCTACTGCCACCACCATCTCTCCTTCCCAATCTCCCTTTCTCCCTTCTTGTTGCCCCCACCCCTTGCCTACAACCATTAATAATTTCTCCCCCTCCCGTTTGCTATCCTCTCCACTATTACTACCACTATCTTTTCCTTCCCCATCCCCTTCTCTTTCTTCTTGCTGCTTCACTCCTCTATTACAACTATCATCACTTCCTTCCCTTCCCCCTTCCCATCCCCTGTGCCTCCAGTAGTCGGACTTCCCTCTCCAACCTCTATTTATTCCTTCCAGAACACATCTATATCTACAATCTCTCCAAAATCTGATCTACGACCAACGATTTCCTAACAAATGCTACCTGACTTCTTCCTCCTCCTCCATAGTCTTGGCGGTGCAAACTCAACGGTAAGGATGTGATTATCTTACAGAAGAAACTCTATAGATCGATCATGAAATCAAAGTTAGCTATAATTTGTAAAAGTCATCATGTTAGTATCATCAAACTCAATGCTTCCATTCCTCACGATTATAGGACCAAATAATTTGATGGTTACTCCTAGTTAGCACCGGTGAAAATTTAAAAAATTATATCTTGTACGTAGCCACCACTTAGAGATCAAATTAGATACAAATATTTAGTTTAGGGACTAATCCAACTAAAATTAAAGTTGAGAGATAATTTTACTTTTAATGAAATAATTAGAAGACTAAGGTGATTTGCCTTTTTTAAATGTAACTAACTGGGAAATGACAGGAAAAAGCACTAGTTATGTTGCGATTAACGAGAAAAAGAAAGGATAATTTTCACTTTGCCCCTTTGAGATTTCATTTAATCTCAATCTACTGCCTTTGTATGGTTTAGTTGTTTTGGTTAAAGACAAATTGAAAAATAGTCTCATACGGAGTAAATGATACCAAAAGTACCCAAACTTTTCATAGAGTTGAACATTGTTAACCAATATTTTAATTGCATCACTTTTGTATCTCGACTTCCATTTTGTGTTTAATAGATACTTTTATCTAATTCTGATGGTTTGAGAATGACATAGAGTTTCATGTGCCACGCACATGATAACACTTCAAGGAAAATTTTGAAGCGTAACTTGATGTTTTGTACCACTACAACATTTAATACATCTAGGTTGTATTTGCCTTTTTTTACATTTATACAATCAACTTGAAGCAAAAGAAGCCATTGAACCCATGATTCGAATAATTGAATAGGTTGAACTAAGAACTGGTTACCTAATCGAGTCACTCCTGATCCAAGTTTAAAAAACATTAGTTTAAATTAATATTCATAGAGTAATGGTTACATTAGATGACTTTACTTGTGCTATGAAGTTTAATATAGATGACAATTTAATATAATCGACAAGATCTACAAATGAGCCAATTATTAAGGACTTGGTTTGTGTAAGTTTCTTGATAAGGAAACCTTTATGATGATGTTCTGAAGGACTACTAGTGTTCTAAAGTATTGCGATAAGAACATCTTACTATTATTATTCCTTTTAATAATGCAAGAGTAAACTCGATTTTGGTGTAAGGATTTTTTCTCATAATGCCACTGTATATTAGTACTTTTAATCATGCAAGACCAATATATGTTTTTATGACACTTTTTCACTTTCAAACAATACCCCTTTAACTTTTCATAACTTATTTGTCACCAACATTTTATTTCTTCTTAATTTTTTTCATTTTTTCTTTTATTTGCACACACATAAAGTGTGCCATTTTCACTAGTAAATATTACTTCCCCAACTCTCATTGGTTAGAAGAAACTAAAATTTTATTTTCTTCTTAAATTATTTTCTTTCAATTTTTTTTTTTGTTTGCACACATATAAAGCGTGTCATTTTTGCTAGTGTATATAATCCATAAATTCAATTTGGTGAAATGTCAAAGTTACCTATTATGTTACTAATATACTAATATCTTTTTCCACTAATAAACTTTATCTTACAACTTTCTTTTCATCTATTCTACAATTTAAAAAAAAAAACTTAAAATAAATATGTTATTTATAACTTTTGGACGAATAAACTAAATATGCTTTCAATAAAATGTCTACATTTAGAGTGTGATGAAATTATTAATTATATATGATGCATTAGTTGAATTGATTATATTGTTGAAAACTTAAGCAGAAAATAAGAAATTAGAATTTATAGTTCGGTATACATTTTCCACGTTTATTATTGTCTATTGGATAAATTACAATGAACTCCCTTGTGGTTTGGCTAATGTTCAAGTTATCTCTTACGATTTTCAAACCTATAATCTACCCCCCTGTGATTTAGTTTAAGTGAAACCGTTAAATATTCCGTTAAGTGACCATTAGGAGGTTGAAATTTTTTATTTCAGGGGTTATTTTTGTCAATTAAAGCTTCTAATCAAGGCTAATTATGTACCCTTTTAATATAAAACGCAACCCATCTCTTCTAGCGGAGGGGTTTTTCAGACAGTTGAAGGGTATTAAGGTTAGGGGTATTTTACACTTTTTTTTACACAAATCCACTAAATTTTTAACTTTCTATCCTTTACAAAAACAGTCCAAACTATAAGGGAACGGATTGTAGGTTTGAAAAGTATAAGGGGGTAACATGATGTCATTTAACCAAATCACAATGGGATTCATTGTAATTTATTATTGTCTATGAAATATTTTCTTCACATAAATAAAAGAAAAATGTACTTTTTTGGATATATGTAACTATATCAACACTAGTTTGCCTCTCATGTGCATCCACCATATGGGTGGTTTGATGAATTTTGTGATGCTAAAGTAAATTTTTAATGTGATAATGTTTCAAAAGCAAAATTAGTCTATTAAAGAGACAAACCAAATTAGAGGAATTTGGTTAATTTTTAAGACATGATAATATATCCCCTAACTCGCATTTCAACAATACAAATTGTCCAATATCCAATTTCATGCTAAATTTACATATGAATTTTTAAAAGTTAAATAAATTGAGTAAATTTATACCAAACATAATTATATGCTTAATAAATGAAGTGTGAACATCATATTCTTTTTGCCTCCTATAAATTTTTCTTTTAAATGAAGTGTAAACCTCTAGTAATAAAGTTCTTCATTTTTGTAAGAATACAATTAAAACGATTGACATAGTAGTACGCATTAAAAAAAATCAATTTTGGTTATAATGTGGTCAACAATTAGACTAAAATAAAATGTTTTACATTTATTCTTACTGATCATGACTTTTACTTTTTATAGCTAACTTTGATTTCATGATCGATGACAGTAGAGTTTCTTCCTTTCTATGTCTATTGATGAACAAACAGTAAGTGTTTAAAAACAAAATTATGATAGTACTATTCTAAGAAATGTGAAGATCATCATTAATAAGTGTTTACCTGAGTTAATGTCCAAGGACCAATATGAAACAACTAGACCCCACAAATGGAAGTAGTGATTGTTATATTAAGGTGGCCAATCCGGTAGATAAGCTAGACAATTGTGTAATTCTTGTTCAACAAGAAGGACATAGTAGAAATGCAATCTATAAGGTTATGATAAATACCTGAAAAAGGTACTTTTAAATTTATACTTTCATAGTAAGTAGACAATTCTGTAGAAAACAAAATCAATTAGTGTCAATTTTTTGAAACCTACTAGTGTGAGATCATCAATATTGTAGGGATAAATGGCTTAAACAATCTCTCAACTTTTTTTAAAAATAAAAGTAGTTCTTAAACTTTTTAAATAGCTTAAACTTTTTTCTAAGTCAATTTAGTTCTTAACCAAAAATTTTGTGCCGATTTGGTCCTTCTCCCATTACTCTATCACCAACCACCATTTCCTCCACCAGCCCTCTTTCCCTTCACATGCCTCTTTTATATTTCCCTTCCTCCTCCATTCCTCCTCCTAATCCTTTCAAAGCCTCCCTCTCCTTCCCGAGTTTATCACTAAGAGGCAAAAAATTCTTCAAATTTTCCTTCAAAAATTCTATTCAACATTCAAATCATACTACCAAAAAAATTATCTCAAAAAAAGGATAAAGGTTGGAGCAATAGGTAGAAGAGTGGGAAGTTGTACCAGTGAAATTGGAGCTGCAATGGTTGCGATATAGGCTTTGTTGTTAGAGGTAAAATAGAGTCATAAAGTAGGTGTTCGATGTGAATTGAGATGACGCCATCGAATATGAAACAATTGTAGCCGATATTTTTGTTTTTTTTTTTGCTAGTAATTGACCTGATGTTGATAAACATAGAAAGTTTTCAAAGCTTTATGATGTCTGATGTAATAAATCAACTTAAAGTTTCTTGGAGATTTGAAAATAGAATGAAAACTTATTAGAGATTGCTTTCTTCTCTAGCATTTATTTGCTAGGAGAAAAATTCAGTGAAATTTTAAAGCTTGTCGGGTAGGAAAGGGTTGTAGGTTGTGGAAGGGGAGAGGGCTAGTAAAAGGGATGTGTGGTTGGTGATGGAGCAATAGGAAAGGATCAAATCTGAAGCAAATTTTTTTTTGAGGACTACATTGGCTATCTAAAAAAGTTTAAGGACTATTGGTGCTTTAAGAAAAAAGTCAAGGAACTATTTAGGCTATTTTCCCATATTCTAATGAGAGCATCTTTAGAGTAATACCTAAATAAGTATAACTATCCCACGTTTTATCACATCAACACAATTTTAATAGGTAGTGCTAAATAGTTTCCTTTTTGCTTAATTTACACTTTCTAGATTTAAAATAATGCTCTTCTCAATGGAAAATTCTTCCATCAAAAGATATTATTATATTTGCACACTTTAAGTAGATGTGAGATATAAAATTTTCTTTTCACAGTTGCTGAAGATTTTTTTTTTTATAAAAATAATATATAGGACTGAACAATAAAAAGGTTTGGGTTTTGTAAGACAAAAATTAAAATAAAAAAATTGGACCTTATGTTCTACATTTAAGTAGATGTAGATTAAATTTTAATTTTTAATTACATAATTGGAATTTTTGAATCTATAAGGATTAAGCAGTAAAAGAATTTGGGTTTTGGAAGACCAAAAAAATATATATCTTAGGACCCTATGGACGCATTTCACATTAAGATTAAGAAGTCAAAAATTAAAGTAGCCCAACATAAAAAAAAAAAGGTAAATTATAAGGAATTCCTTTGTAATTTGGCTAATGTTTACGTTTTCCCCTTATAATTATTAAAACTACAATTTACCCCCTTGTGATTTGGGTTAAAGTGAAACCGTTAAATATAACGTTAATTAACCGTTAGGAGAATGATTTTTTTTTAATATAAAGGGTTATTTTAGTCATTTAAATCCTCTAATGAAGGCTAATTATGTCTTTTATACACAACAATAACCTCTCTCTTCTAATAGAGGAATTTTTCATATGTAAATTTAGCATGAAATTGGACTATTGGACAACTGTTTTACAAACCCATTAATTTTTTTAACTTTCCATCCATTTTACAAAAAAAAAAAAAAAAAAAAAAAAAAAAAAAACACCAAAGGGGGTAGATTGTAGGTTTGAAAACTATAGGGGAGTAATGTCAACATTAGCAAAACCACAAGGGGTCCCATAATAATTTACCCAAAAGAAAAAGTTAGGTATGAATATAAATATAAATAGTGTTGAAACAGAGGTTAATGATGTAAATGGGCTATGTGCATCTTATCACATCCAGCCTTTTATCTATTACTATAGATTGCTCTTCCTTTTGTTACTGATACTCCAACAAAATATGTTCACCTTTTACATGACCAAAACCCCCTTCGCTTTTCACTTCCATCCATTTATATACTTATCAAGATTTCATGTATCTACATATCAAGGCTTCCATTAGATATACTTCTCGTCCCTTAAAATCATCTAGTTGCTCATTGTTGAGATAGCATCCTAAACCTCTGTTTTAGTACTTCTATTGAATATTAATAGCAACTTCTCAAATTTTATATGCGGCCCCAAAACTTGACCATATAGACTGGTGATTCTCAAAATGTTGTTAGACCTTATCCACGTGACTTTCCCAACACATACCGTATACAAAAAACAAATGAGAAATTCTGGAAGTATTACGTGCAATAGCCACTCCATGAATATTTTCATACAACAATGCTTCTGCAACACACATGCAAATACTTCGATGGCTCATTATTTTTTTAGCCAAAATTGTAAGATTTTCATTGATAAGGAAAAGAAATTTGTACAAAGGAATGGCAGGAATCCTCAGTAGTACACCAAAGAAAAGTTCAAAAGAAAACTATAGCTATGTATGAAAAATATTAGAATTCAATTTCTATTCCAACATTAAGTTCCAATTCATCTCACTCTTAGCAACTCTTTCCAACTCCAAGTTGCATGTTTGACTTCTTGAGTAATTTGCTTCACTAGCTCCAAAGCATAAAAGTTCTTCCCTTGAAATAGATCTTATTCCTTTTCTCCACAAGTTGCTAACAAAGGTAGTGAAAACAACTCCTCACCAGACTTGGTTTTATGCTTGTGATGTTCAGTGCTTGTACAAGGATAGCTCCCCTAAAATTTCAAACACAATAGCTGAATCTTCTACCAAACTCTAGAAGAGCACCAGCAATCAAAGAAAAAACTATCCATATACTTCTCATGATGTCATGCAAAACACACACATACTTAGTCTGAAGTCCCAAACTTTCAGCTTATCTCTTGTCATAAATCTCCTTCTACACAATAACCACAAATTAAATGCGTATTTAGAAACATACTTCTTAAACCAAACCAACTTCTTCCATTCCACTGCAACTTCAGTATTCGTCATGGCTCTGACAATAGATAAAGTAGAGAATTTTCTTGAACTAGCACCTAGCCACATCCATTGATCCCTTCTATTTACACATGGTACCAAGGACAAAAATGTTTGTTGTACTAGTAATCTAGCTTTAGCAAAAACTTTGCTTCCTAGAGGCCACCTCCATCTCCCATTAGGAATTATTGAACTTGCTCTAGCATCTTTTTTACTTCTAAATGAAAAGATTATACTTTCAGAAAATCATGCATTCAACAAAGGACCACGGGATGCAAAGTATCATATCAAAGAAAAATGTCACCTCCATCACTGACTATTACACCAAATAGATGTTGCATAGAAGGTCTTAGTTGCAATATTTTCCTCCATATTGAAGACCACTGGGGATTTTCATGCCCTAATAGGAATTTTTTTCAGAATAAATTCATGAATCTATTTAACCCACAAACTATCCTTCTTGGCACATGTATTCCAAATATGTTATATTATTAAACATTTATTCTATAATTACAGATTACATAATCCCAAACCACATTCTTTAACAGGTTTACACACTTCCTCCTAACTTACCTTAGCACTATAGTGAGTTTTTACTTCTGTAGCCCATAAGTAAGTTGCCATCTTACTCTTTATCTTTTTAATGATCTTCTTGGGCAGGATGAATACATTGGACCAATAAAGATGAATGCTATTAAGGACAGACTTTATAAGCAAAAGCTTGCCTGTATAGCTCAATTTCTTTGCCCCTCACCTAACTCCATTAATCTACTTCTATATATTATCCAAAATAATTTGGCAATCTTTGTAACCCAATCTCGTCTGAAATAAGAGGTAAGTCAAGGTATATGACATGCAGTTTCCCTAGTTAAATCCCCAAGAACTCTCTCACTTGCATGCTACTCTCATAAAAAATACCAATAACAAATAAGCTACTATTAGCTAGATTAGGGTTTTATCCAGAAAGTTCACCAAATTCTTCAATGCTTTCTTCATGTCATTGTAAAAGAATAAATATTAGTTGAGCTTAGGATGAACAAGTCATCTGCAAATGAAACATGAGATAAATTCAATCTCTCACACTTAGGGTGGTATTGAAACTTAGAGCATTCGATTTTTTGTTTAAACAATATGCTAAAAACCACCATGGGTACTAGAAAAGGATCCCTTTATTAAAACCCCCTCTCATTTCCGAAATAACCTTCTAATGAGCCATTAAGATTTGTACACAACTTCACCTAATCAACAAACTAAGCAGGAAAATCCACTCTAAATCTCAAAGAAGCAAACAAAAACTCCCAATTAATAGTATCATATGCTTTCATTATGTTCACTTTCAATGCATCTTTAGCCTTACCATCTCCCTTTCTATAACCCCTTCCTAATTCATGCATTAATATAGTATTATCAGAAATCTATCTTCCTTATACAAAAACCTTTTGACAAAGATTAATTAGATCATATAAAATTGACTTAAGTTTATTAGTAATTACCTTAGAAAAGCACTTATATAGGACAATGCAACACAATATAGGCCTAAAATCTTTCATGTTTTAAGCATTGGAGATTTTAGGAAAAGAGAGATTATAGTACTATTCAAGGGATAGTACATATAACAAATAGTAGGAAGAAAATCACCACCAACCTAATTCCAATTAGTCCTGAACACTTACACAAACAAAAATGAGAACTAGCCTGGGAGTTTTTCTATGGATCAACAACTGTTTTTCATTTTTCTGGCTGTCTCTTATACACATCTAATGTGAATTAAGAGACCAGATAGCCTCTTGTATAATCCAACAAATAATATTCTTTCACCTGATTATAATTTGTAACTAGCTCCCCTTGATTATTTGTAAGAGAAATTATTCTATTTTGAGCATTATAAGTCTTACATTTGATAACTCTATTTTTATGGAGATATTTGTTATCCTTTGTAGTCTAGTTTGTATTTTTTAGTCTTGATTTCTAGCATTTAATTGTTATTAATTAGTTTCGTGTATAGAAAATTGTTTTAGTAGTAACTGTTCATTTTTATAGTGTTAAAGAGTAGTTTCTTAGTGTTTGATGTGTTATTGCATGACAAGAATGGCAAGGTAAATTGCAGCAAAAAAAAGCATAACACCATGATGTTATGTTCAAGGCTAATCCAGGCACCTCTTATTACACAGCAGATCGAGCTAGATTTTTTTAATCACAAGTTAGATCATTGACCTAAATTTCAGCCTAGAAGCCAATATAAGAAGAGACAAGTCTTCAGAGCATAGGAAGATGGAGCAACAAAGAGAGCCAAGACTTAGGAGTTCTCTTCGTAGGCTACTAAAAACACTCTATATATTTTAGACTCTATGTTCTTAGCAAAAATCAATATTAATTTGTCTGAGTCTACTTGTTTTGTTTGAATTTAAAGATTCTTTGAATGATCGCTTGAATCTCTCTAGAGGATATTATTTCTCATTTATAAAGTCAGTATTTTCATTTACATTTCTTACAATTATTATATCTTGTTTTAGTTAGTTAGATTAATTTATCATATTGTTTTATTCAATTCCTGCTCGTAGTAATTTAGATTTACATTTTTATAGATTTTAGAAGTAGGATAGTTAATCATGTCTCTTATACACATCTTTTACTGCAGTTATAAGTTTAATTATTTTATACTATATTCTTAGTTAGTTATTAATAAGTTAGATTTAAGTTCTTTCATTTGATCTTATTGGTCCAATGTATTCATCCGACTCGTGTACTTGTAGAGTACGGGAGAGTAATTAGTTAATAATGGTAAATTAATTTGACACACATCATTGCCGAGAAGTAGGGAGATAGTTTCTAGCCAATACCGATCCACTTAGTATTTATTAATTTAGACTGTTTTTTGTTTTTATTTAATGCTTTTTCCCAATTTTTGCCACCTTAATACCCCAGCTTGTGCATCATATTTTCCATTTTTGATTCGTGCGTTAGATTGTTTTCCGGTATATGACTGTTTGAGACGAACAATTACTTCATCTTGATTTGGAGATTGAATGAACATAGAAAGGATTAAGAAAGATAAGAAGACAACAAGAAAAGCAAGAAAATCTCACCATGGGGGGAAAAGAATGTACTGAGGAATGAGGAAGATAATGGTAGGTGGGAATGGCTATGGTAATGGAGATCAAATCTTGAGGGACTACACAAGACCTATGCTTGATGGGGTGAGCTCCAATATCGCCACGCCTCAAATACAAGCAATTATCTTCAATATTAGGCCAATTTTGATACAAATGCTCCAAAGCTATCCTATATCTGATGGTGGACCTAGTGAGGATCCACATGGCCATCTATGGAATTTCGAGGAGGTGATAGGTACTTTCAAAATTAATAGTGTTTCGCCAAATGCGATTCACATGATAGCTTTTCCCTTCTCTTTGAGGGATAAAGCCAAGTAGTGGTTACAAGGATGTGATGATGGGCAATTTACCACTTGGGAAGACCTTGCTCAGAGTTTTGTAACTAAATTTTTTCCTCCTTCGAAGACCGCCAGTTGAGGAATGAAATCACATCATTCAAGATGTTGGAGAAGTCTTAGGTGAAACTTGGGATAGATATTGGGAGTTGCTGAGACATTGCCCACATCATGACATTTTATACACTTTGGATTCAAGTACAAACTTTTTACAATAGACTTCATCTAAAAACTAGGACAATGGAGATGTTATAGTAGGAGGCTCTTTATCATTTAAAACACTGGAGGAGGCTCAAAGGATATTGAATGTTATGGCTTCTAATTACTATCAAGTTGTAGCAATTCAATCATTCCACAGCAACAAGAGGAGCTCCTAGTCTTGATCACACAGATGCTATTTTGGCTCAAAATAAGATTCTTACATCATTGGTAGAGAATTTGACAAAAACTTTGGGTAGTTGTTTGGTAATGTAATAACTTCAATGCCATCTTTTCATTATTGTGACTATTGTGGAAGAAATCACATAACTTGCCAATGCATGAGTGAGCAATGTCTCAGCAACTCCCAATATCTATCCCTAGTTGTCACCCAATAGTTTAAGTCAAGATCTCAAAATAATCCATTCTCCAATACTTGAACCCTAGCTAGAGAAATCACCTCAATTTCTCTTGGAGAGGTAACAACAACTAGTCACAGCCACCCAACCCAAGGACAAGGTTCAACAAATAGGGTGGCGAGCTCCAAGCCTACCGGTGGTAAGGGGCTTCCTGGAGGCATGATTTTGGTTATTTTTGGGTTGTTTTGAAAGGCTTTTGATGTCATTCACCCTAACCTTAAACCCTACTATAAAACATCTATTAGGGCTGATTTCAAGAGAATTCACTCTAATTTTCTTTTTTCTATTCTTCTCCCCACTTGGAGAGGTAGTTGTGGTTTCTTCTTGAATTTTCTTAGGCTAGTTCTCATTTTTGTTTGTGTAAGTGTTCTCTAATTTTGTATAAGTCTTCATTTATGTTTATTGTACTTAGTTTTCATACATTTTCATGCCTATTTCAGCTGTGTATCTCTCTTTAATGCTTTCATTCAATAGGCTTTGATGAATTTTACTTTCTTGTATGTACTATTTTTCTAGATTCTTTGCTTTTCTTTGTTTAATTATTTTCCCATGTCTTTAATTACTTTCCTGTCTTTAAAGTATGTTTTACTTTAGCATGGGTTAGAGTTTAATGAAGTCAATTTCATATGGGTGGAGTTTAATAAGTTGATTAGGTGATAAAATGAACTAATTAGACAATATTAATGGCCTTAAGAGTTAATTAGTGAAATTAGCTATTTCCTTAGTTAATTTGGATTAATTAACGGTATATGGAAATTAAACCTCCACTATAGACCTAGATTAGTGTTGGATTATGGTTAGAATTAGATCTTAGCAAACTAATTTACCTAGTTAGTTGTATAATTCCATGGATAGTTAATCAAATTTGGTTAGTTTAAGTAGGAGGGATGCACATATAGGTTAATTAGATTGATAGACTTAATTACTGAGGTATCGGGATTAACTTACAATTGCGAATCAATGTCTAATTAAGCACATAGGATCACTTGATTGACCTAATTAGCCAAAATTCAGAAAATTGGCTAACATAAACTCTAATCTCTTTTATCATTTCTTAGTTTTAAACCCAGTTTAGTTGATACTTCTTTCTTTAATCAAACCCTATTCTTTAATCAAACCCTTCAATTAGCATTCCAACCAAATAATTTATAGTTGAATACGTTCCTTGTGGGAACTATCTCTACTTCCATTAGCTACTATTTGACACCGTATGATTGTGATTCATCATCTAGTTAATATTAGTTGATTTAGGTATTTTATTTATAACTAGATGTTTGTGTCTCTTTAGATGCAACAATAGTAGTTGGTTTTTAGGAATATTTGTTTATGAATTTATAGATGTTGCTGATGATTTGGATAGGAAAAAGGAGATAAAGGGCACTAACGGAAGGAGAGAGAAGCACTGGCAGGGAAAGGATATGGGGGTGGCAGGAAAGGGAAGGGAGATTGGAAAGGGTGGGCATAAGAGAGGAGAAGAGATCGAGGAGGGCTAAGAGGGAGATTGAGCGGGTTAGGGCGGGAAAGAGACCTGGTAGTGGCTAAGCTGGGGTAGAAAGTGGTAGTTATTGGGTTGGAGTAAGGGGGGGTGGGGATGGCTAGGCTATACTGCTGAGGTAGTGGTGATTGGGGGTTAGGGAGAAGAGGAGGTAGTAAGCTGTGTAGGAGATAAGAAGGGTTAGGTTTTGTTTTGGGGTAAAAATATAATTCAAGTCTTATCTGAGTTTTAAATTTTTTTAAACAACTTCAAACACGCTTTGGGTGTGTGACCGTCAGTTTAGACTGTTTTCATCTATTTTGCAACAAAAATCAAAGTACAAGGGGGGTCAAATACATATTTGATAACCACAATAGGTTAAAGTGCTTATTCGCAAAACCACAAGGGGGTTATTTACATTTTACTCTACATTAAATTTTCCTTTAAGAAATATAAACTCCAAATATGATTTCTATTATACTTCTGTTGTGCTACTCTGATTAATGTACTTTTTGGGCTCGAGGTTGGCACTTAAAAATAAGATTTTACATAAGAAAAACTATAAGCTAATAAGTTCAGTGATTTTATAGTACCAATATAAAATATTTTTTTTAAGAAAAGATTATCTTTTCTAGTAGTAGTACATAGAATCCGTACTTTCAAGACACATCTAGAGCCTCCTACTAGAGACATCTCCATTGCTGATCTTATAATCATGTAAATCCTCATAGGTATTGAGATCATTATCTTATTCTCATTACAATGTTTATGAGATAATCAAAATCTATGCAAAGAAATTAACACTTGGCAGAATCAGTTGGTATTGTGCAAGTCTGAAACTTATCCAATCACTCTACCAACCTTATGTCCCTTTGTTGCATGCGCAACATAAAGTTACCTTATCACTCAATAATATTTGGCCAAAATCACTATAGATATCTGGAATATCAAGAATATTTCACTTGTTTCATACTGAATAAGGTTAAATCTCCTAACCTTAATAGATGGAAACGTGTCATAGTAGATTCTAGGTACATCGTTGGCCCAATGCCTTCCCGATAACCCTCGACTGCAACTGACTGGACCCTACTATATTGACTTATTTGAAAATTATACAAATTCTATTTATGAGGTAATTTAGACTTTTACTTAGTTTGTATAACTTCTAAATGAGGTATATGAACAATTAAAGTTATACCTGTTACTCAATTGAAAATTATAACTTGAGGTGGCTCACAACTTTAATGGTCATAACACTTAGTTCATATAATTTCCAAATGAGGTTACATGTGAAATTAAACAAACATGTATGAAAGATATGAACAATATCTTAATAACAACACAATGAACAATTTTAAAAATGCTTATAAAGAAGGCAATTAGCATACAATTTTTTAAAACCTTTCGACCCATTATAGACATTGTATGTAATACAATGGTATTTATCAAAATATTTATTAAATCAACTAAATGCAACTTTGAAAATATGTTTCTAGACATTGATCTTAGAAAATTGGGTAACAATTGACAACAAAAATCAATCCCATTTAATTGTAGAATAATGAGTTATAAACATCACGTTGTATTTTATCATTGTAAAATTTCATATTTGATAACAACTCTTCTGAATCCATCGTATCTTGAGATCCATCAGCCAAAAAGTGACCTATTTTGTATCCTTGTGAACTAGATTAAAAATTCTAAAACTCTTATCAAGAGAATATTCTGATACTCCTACTTTAATTTGCTCAGAATTGGTATTCAAAAGTAGAAGCATCACAAGTGTCAATGAACATTCTAGATTTAACAGTGTTTACCAAAATTATTATAATTTGAAATGTATAAGTTACATCATTATGATCTTTATAGAAATGGAAATTAGATTCAAAGAACTAAAACTTTTATGAAGAAATCATCCAAAAGCTCATACTAGAACCTATTGAAAAACCGCTTCTAAATTATTACATAATTAACCTGAATCTGTCTGCATCATAAGAGATGATTTTTAGCCTTCTTTAGAGATTCACAAAATAAAATAAATACATAACTAGAACTGAAACTTTATACCCAAATAAAACCATAAGAATCTACTTTACAACACAACTAGTGGCACTTTATTTTGATACTTTTCTATTATGTTGAGTTATGATTATATTCCTACAACTGTGTAGTGCTGCTGTCTTTGAGTACTAGAAACAGATTTTCTGCCAACTTTCAAAAAATTTTGGTATTGATTGAAATGTAAATAGGCAATATCTTTATAGCATTTTGAAAATCTATGAATCTGATTTCTAATGCAACTAACAGCACCCAATTTTGATATTTCTACTCTGAGTTACAATAGTTTTTCTACAAGCACGCATACCTATTTAAAACTCTATTGTTATAGGTTTTATCGCTTTTCTCTTTTGATTTCCCATTTCTTTTTTCTACTTACACCAAGTTGATGAACCACCATGATCACCATACATTTTTGGTAGATTGAACAATATTCAATTAATCTCAAGAAACCCTCTAGCCAAACTGATGCTAATCTATAATTTTCTAGAATGATGCTTGACTAATTTCAGAATGTAATTAGGCCAATTTGAGGGATGTATTATCCTGAAATTTTCATCGCCTTGGTAGTACGATGGGTCATATAACTCTCATATGGTTCCTGCACTCAATTAGTATACTCACATCATAAACCAAGCCTCCAAATTTCCTTCCCTCAATTGTTATAACCTGAAAATTTGCACGTGCACTACCGATGAATGGCAACATTTTTTATCCAATCAAACTACATTGGAGATTTCTTAAAACCTTGAATTCCATTTTGTAGGAGAATAATCTAGAGTTATATATCCTACTGTGCACACACACTTATATATACACATCTACAAGAGTATAATGACTAAATATCCCATATACACATTAGGTATCTTACATCCCCAATCCAAGTAGGGTATAACCACATGAAGATTGTTTCAAAAACACAAAAATTTAGAAGAAGATAAACTTATAGTGAAAATATATGCAGCTTGTAGAAGTAGAAACATGACGGACAACCACATCTCCAAACCGTCTTTTCTCTGATAAAATGAAAATAAATTCTAATGTGCTTGGCACCAAAGGCAAGTAATCATAAATGGGCAATGACACTACGAAGAAATGAGACAGGAGTATGAGGTGTTTACTGATTATCATCAGACTGGGGAGCTAGATAAGACTGATCTAGAGTTGGGGAAACAGCTTGAGCTAGGGGTGGGTACTTGCCCCTCTAGCCTTTTAGTTGATTTGCCCTACATCTTGTGAGTCAACAATTTTTTGACCCTAATCTGCCCTCATGTCTATGGGTATCCAACCTCCAGATACCCGCCCGCTAAGTGTGGGTTGGAGCATGTGGATACCCACCCTTAGGACAAACCATCAAATAAAGATGATTAATCTCTTAGACCAGCAAATATTTGTGTACGCTACTTAAATCTGAAACCAAATTCATCTTTTCAAATGAAGAAAATAACTTATAAACCAAAAGCATATTAGATTCTATAAGCCATAAGGATACAATCCATAAAGACCATCAAAAAAGGCTTATCAAGTACATTAAACAAATGTCACCAAACAAATACAATCAATATAAACACTTAAACAGATACATTCAACTTCCAAAATCTTCACATCACTAGTTGCATTTCTCTTATTCACTTCCAATGGTTTAAGAATTGTACGACATTAATCTCAATATTCAAAAGAGGCTATTCTTCAGTCAAGTTTTTCTACATAACAAAGAAGAAAAGGAAAATCAACTGAAATTTTAGTTCATTAAATTAATCTGACCTGTACAGAATAAAAAATGAAAATATTTACTTGATTCCATTTATTCTACCCTATTAGCTAAGTTGTAAGACAACTTAGCTAATTTAGATCATTTTTTCTGTAAGAGTTTTAGAATTTTTAATCTAGTTCACAAGGATACAAAATAGGTCACTTTTTGGCTGATGGATCTCAGCCATATCAATATCATACTGATCTTCAGTTGCCCACATAACATACCCTACTTTATATTTAGGTTCAAGAATAATAGCAATTAAAATCAAAATGTTAACTTTTTCAACATTGCCCAAATATTTGTCATACTTTTTCTTCATATTAATAGCCATTCTTGATATACATATGTCATCATTTCCAGATAATTCATCAAGTAGCATCCCAATACCATAAATTTCTTTCATATATTCATTTCCAATACCATATAATGAGCTTGATATTTTAACGGTAGAATCATAGAAAATTTGAAAAAAAGTAAAGAAACAGATTTTTAGCATGTTCCCAATATAATTCAGTTGGTCATCCTTAATTCTAGAGCCAAATTCCTCCCCATTATCAGTGTTTCTCTTTGGAGTTAACTCTTCCACATACTTGTTATCCATCGAATCTAACAACTCAAATGCCTTTTGGAATTTTAAAGTGGCCTTCAACATTAAATATGTAGAGTTCTACCTAGTCTTAACATTAAAGCATACAGTGATATGCTTGTCTGTTATACACATCTAGATGTACAGACTCGAATCTTTGAAATCTAGTAGATGAAGACCTCACATATTTTGTAGCAGACCGGATCAAATAAGCATCAGGGAGGGGTTAAACCCCTCCCTGATGATTCTCATTACTGTCATCTTATACACATCTAGATGTGTATAAGAGACAGGTCCTATTTCTCCTGATACACATCTATTTTAAACCTTCATTTCAAGTATAAAATCCCATTATCATTTGAGCTAGCATGATCCACAGTAACAGTAAGAACTCTATTGATTCCCTATTCAATCAAGCCTTTCTCTACAGACCAATTACTTTACCAGCATAAACTGTGATAGGATAAAAATTTGATTTTTTTTTATGCAAATTCCATTCATCATCAATAAAGTGAGCGGTGAGACAAATACAACTGAGAAGCATTAAGTAATTATTCAAAGATGAAATACCATGTCTACTTGGACAAGAGATAAGACTACCACAATATTTACATGTAGTCTTTTTTTTCTTTTTTATCTAGACCTTCAACAACACTATAATGATCCCATACTCAAGATTTGTTTGGAGAATTTTTTACCATTTTCACTTACCTTGGACTTCTTGTATGAGGGAGGTTTAAATGCATTATCAGCAGTTGTAGTAATTTTAGAAAGCGTCGCAGATGGGAGCATCAGTTGATTATCAATCTTGCTTCAATCTGCGCTTTTGGTATTATTTCTCATGCTTGACATCACAACTTGAGAAGTAAAATAAAATATTTTAACAATTATTAACAATAGATAACCAAATCACTGAGATTACTAGAATCTAAATTCATAATGCATTTTGAACTCTTTTGAATACAAGAATCAATGAACCAAATATTCAAAATCAAAATTAAATAATCATTTAAGGACCATGTAGGCCTTAAAGAACCAAAATTATCAAGTCGATAGATGGCAAGAGCATTTTTGGGATAGCATAGCAAATCCAAGGATTACTGGATATGATATTCTCTTAATTTTGAAAAAATCTCTAATACATATCTAGATGCAAAATATGAACTTCTAAAACAATATCAGAGACAACAACGTCAAAGAGAGAATACACAGGAAGATAATTTCAGAGCGAAATTGGGAAGTGGGATCTAGGAAAGAAGGATGAAGGGAGAAGAATCTGAAAAGAAGAGTAGCAGAGATGAATAGAAAAAAAAAAAGAAAGAGAAATGAGCAGAGACTATAAAAGAGAGTCTCAGAAGTGAAAGGGAGAAAGGCAATTATGTGATGTGAAGACTGAAGAGTATACCAGAGACTAGGGTTATCTTGTAATAGGGTTGTAAAATTACTATTTTACCCCTAATATCGGGACCCGCTGAGTAGATAATTACAGATATTTGAAAAGGTGATTCTGTACCTGTATCCAAATAGTGGATGTCCGATCCTTATTTTGATACAGTCAATGAATGAGGGTCGAACACCCTAATTTTTTACTAGTAGGGATGTTACAATAAACAGACACATCAGATCACTGGATTCTCTTGCCTACCTCTAGCTTGAGTTGAGAGAGCGTCAGGCAGGAGAATCTTCTAGTAAGACTTGCAGAAATGTTCAAGAGAAAATTGAATTGGATTTCCAACCATCATAGGCCCTAATAGTTACAAATTAGTTGGTGTGAATCAAGCTATCCATTACCACCATTTAGTCAGCTTTAACTAATCTGGTGTTTAATCCACTGCTTGAACACAGATATAAATTATGTTGATCACTACCAAAAATTAATGAGAAGAATGGGAATCTCAATCTTTGGTGAAAGATCAGATCTTGATGAGGCAAAGAAGTGGTTGGAAGAAATGCAAGAAACATTGGTAATATTGGGAGTTACTGAAGAATTTAAATTTGGGATAGTGAAATCTTATTTGATCGGAGATCCAACCATACGGTGGGAGTGGATTTTTATGTGCTTTCTTACGCTGGATCAATTACTTGGGAATTCTTTAGCCTAACATTACTGGACCACTTTTATTACTTGTTACTTTGGGCAGGCAAGAGAAAAGGAGTCGGTATATTAGGGGACATAAAGTTGAGGGAGCTACGCATAGTCCATCTTAAGAACCATCATACAGACTCATGGCATCTCCAACTTCCATGGTTTAGCTGCTACATCTAGATGTGTCTCAAGCCTACTCAATTCTATACCAGCACTACCACTAGTGAGGCCCCAACCGCTTTCATTTGTGGCCTTTCTTGTATCATCATAAGAGGAGGCCCTTACTTACAATAACTACTACTTCAAATTAAGGTTAATGACACAGTGAAATACTAGGCTACTTATCAGCTGGATCTAAGGGTTGGATTGGGATTTGGAACTGTTGAAGCCTAGAATATAGGTTCATTTCTTCAGGATGAAATTGGATCTTAGGCATATGTTGAAGTGTGGAATTTTTAGGTTCAGATACAAACAAGCATATCATTCTAGATTTGTAGAGAAATGGCAATCATAAAAGGGTTTTAATCATGGTTTCAGGAGGATGAATTCCACAATAATCAACATTAATCAGAGTAGATATTTCGGGCTGAAGAAGTTCTGTGGTATATCAAGGGACAAGTTCTATGTTGCCGGTTATAAGGGTTTCAACTAATTTTTCTTTTAGGCAGGGAAGTGTGTAATATCCACACATTTTCTATCAATTTGACATTCCTTAAAATGCTCATTTAAATATATTCTAGTATTCAATGATCTTTCTACCCAACCTAATTTTTATTTTGGTTCCAAGATAGCAAATAAAATAAGATTAAAATTAAGGGAATAAAGTGTAAAAATAAAAAATTCAGCTATATACATTGAGATGACAGCTCAAAATCCCTATTTCTTCTCCTTTGTACCCAAAAATTACCTCCAAAAGTTCTGGGAGATTCCTTCAAACTTCCCTTTCCTCTTTCCTCAAATTTTATCTAGAAAACTTGTTGATAGAGGTGATTTGAGAGTTCAAAAGTGTTTCTAATCCAACCTTTCAGCTTATTAGGTGGGTTTTTGCTAAACTAATACCCATTTCTTGATCTAAGGTTTGAAGGTTCTATTCCAAGAATCAAAGTTGCCTATAACTTGTTATTTGTGATTGATTCTTGTTGCGGAATTATTCCCTACTTTGTCCAACCTTGATTTGTAGTTAAAAATACTTCTTGAATATGAGATTTGATACACCCAGATTTGGGGGATTTCTTGTTGGGCGAATTTCATATGTTCTTGATGTTTAATTATACTTTCTCTTATCTAGGACGTCCACAACTTATACATATTTTAACACTTGCTTCTAAGCAATTGAAGTGATTTTGATCATCAAAGTGAGTTGCTTCATATGTCGCTAGAGTGACAAACTAACTTGTTCATATTCACCTACTGGCTTGTTCATATTCACTAGTTAGCTTGATCATCCAAAATTTCCTTCTTGTTTTTGCATTTTTTTAATCCTAAATTGTATCTCAAGGTCTCCTAACATGTAGTGTTGCAATCCTATGGTTTAGGTCAAGGAGGTTGGGTTTTCGACCAAAGGAATTTAAGGTTCTAATGGAGGAAACAAGACAAGTAGTTCTTAAACTTTTCTATTGATTGTTTAGTATACTAGTTGTTGAGCAGCCATGAATTGTATTAAATGAAGTAAGGGTGACATTCATTTGGAGTCCCATAGTGATTATGTACGTAATACTAAGCTTCTCATGTAACATTATGTCCTATTATAGTAGATGCCTGATATAAGTTCAATAGATTATCTTGGATGGTGTTGTGGTAAGTATAAAAATAAATGATTTTGTGCCACCATATTTGTGTAAGATGACAGTAAAGTTTATTTTGCTATGCTAATACTAAATGCTCTTATATTTTGTGAGAATGGATGGATAAGGTAAGCTCAACGACTTAAAATGTGATGATTATTTAAGAGTACTCATTTTGCTTATTGATGACTGTAGTATTTCATTTTGTCTATTTCTATAAATATTTATTTGAATACATTCTGCATAAGTTTAGTGATTCATTTAGATGTAGATGGTATATATTAAGCTATATGAAAAAAGGTACTCACTCTTCATCACTATTATTATAGGATACTAAGGTGTTCCAAACTACCTTACTCTTTATTCTAGGACCATTCGAGAATTTCACTTTGCCTCACTGTTTATTACGTTAGCTCTCTATGTTACTTTTAATATATATGTAAATCTTGTCTAATGGGTTAATAATAGTTAGACCTGAATTTAGTCAACGGAAAACTTGCATAAACAATGAGGTTTATTTATTTGTTATACAACTAGAGCATTTTCATCTAGTTCATGCTTACACCTAAGCACCACAATTGGTTTTATACTTTACGTGTCAATAGTTGGGTTTAATAGCTATTTACTAAGCAATGTTTTGCTTATCCTATGTTGTCTTCTTGTATTATTTTATAGTTTATGGATCTATGGAGGTTTTGTTGTTCTATTTGTGGACCTAAGTTAGGAAGAGATTTTGGTATGGATTCTAGCTATTGGAGTTAGTGTGTGCTTGTTGTATAGAGAGAAGTTTTATTGGTTGGCTTGGCCTATGTGCCAATGTGGTTTGTCAAGATATTGTTTTTGCTATTAAACTTCTTGTTCGATGCTTTGAACCTTTCTTGTCCTTAGTTGTTCTTAAAAATATTTGTTTATGTAAAAAGAATGGTAACCTAGTTTGTATATAATATGGTTTGGTTTACTTTTATTTGGAGGTATTTATATATGATACGGTTCTTAGATATTTTGATATCAAACCTTGTATGTTTGGGGTAATTTCGAGATACAATGTCATGGTCTCGATTTTGAGGCGTAAAGGATAAACATTAGAATAACAAAAATAATAAAAAGAATTGAAGCAACACAAACAAGGAAAGTAGAAAAATTTATATTACTAGCTATCCAGCCTGTCTCTTATACACATCTACTTATTTGAAAACTCAAAAAAAATTGTAATTTTTCACTCTTAAGTGAAATGATTGTACAAGAAACAATCATATAATTATACAATTATACAATGATTTTGCTATTTAGAAGAAGTTTAACAATTTTGAATTTGTAATTTTATAAATCATTTTCTTAATTTAATTGGTGCTATTAAGCCAACTATCAACGTTTTAATATTATAAAGTCAAAAGTCCAAAACAGACAAGAATAGGAAGACTCATGTCTTAAGTTTTCGGCTAATTTAAATTATCTTAGCCATGATTGTTGATCAATAAGTAGACATAAGCTTATAAACACACAAAATTTTTGACGAACGTTCTCTTTTCTTGAAGTCAGTTAAGACGATCATAAGATGACTATTGAAACCGCCAACGTTGTTAGTTGGCTGGGGTTTATCCATATCGTCAGATCAATGGTTTCTTTTTTAGACCAATGGAGTTGAAGATTAAATTCCAACAGATTTGACTTCACTTCAAAATTTCAATTACTGTCAACTTTGAGTATAAAATCCTCTTTAAGTCTAATCTCTAGTAGTTGATAATTTCATTTTGGCAGAAATCTAAAATTTTCTCTATAAGAAAAAGACCCAACTGAAATATAAAAGTGAGACCAAAAGTTATAAAATGTGACAAGAAAAGGTATAAAATGTTAAAAATTTTGTCCCAAAAAATTGTGTAATAATACTTTTCCCAATATGAAAATTCTTTCTGTGATGAATCAAAATTTTGCAGGAAATCCAGTAAATTATGGTTAAAAAAGAAATCTCCATTGTTTGTTTGTTCTTCTCCATGTGGATTGCTTTTTTCACGTTTCGTTAACGCACTTGGATACTTGACCTTTGTAGGGTTGAACAAAAAGATCAAGTGTACAAATTGTTTTTTCCGTAAAACATAAACATATACAAGTATGAAAATTGTTTCATATTTTTTAGAATAATAAATCCGAATTAAGATTTTAGACCCTAAAATCTATGGTTAAAAAAAGTTAATTAAACAAAGAAATTGGTCATCTTTAAATTCTTTGCTCCATATAGTTATTGAAGTATTTAATTCTTAAATCATAATATTTGAAAATGTTACTACATGATAAAAAATGCATAGCGAAATTATGCTCATTGTTCCATGTTGGAGTTAAAGCCTAATCTTTGGTCCCACGACACTGTTCAGACTATAGAAACGGTAGATCTAAATCTTTGTGGAAATTTCAAGGAAGAAGCAGGTAATTTCTAGCATCTTACTTGGGGAGGCATCTGCCAGATTCTTTTCTTTAATAATATATTACTTCTTTTTTGGGGCATTCCTTCTTTATTTTGGCTGACCATGACTTAATGCAAATTTTGCTCATCATTTTCTTTCTTACAGAAGCCACAATTTTCCAAACATGTATCATGTAAAAACCCTCTGATTACTAGTTTGCAGAAGGAAAATAAACATATAATTTATTAATTTCTTCTCACTCTTATCTTCAACGTACCATATAAATTTCAAAAAGGAAAAAATCTTTTGTTGTCAAAGTAATTGATGTTTTCTTTAATTGTACTCCAAAAATCATCATAAGCTTCCCCTTATTGATAGACACAGCACACAGGTAGGGACTGTGGTGCTTAAGCTGTCTTTTATACACATCTAGATGTTATAAGAGACCTATTTCAGATTATGCCTTCCTTAATTTTCACCCAATTTTGTAAACCGCATAACAAAAATTCTTTCTATTAGAGTGAGATTTTAAATTATTGTATAATTAAAAAATAATAAAATAATATTATTTTTTTATTTATATCAACTATTACAATATTTATTTTACAAAATAACTCACTTATACAGTAAAGTATTGAATAATTAAATATATATATTTTTAATTATTTTAATGATTACAATACCTACTGCAAAAATCCTATACGGTTTTCATACTCTACCCACCCTTTCTACCGACCCAAAAAACCAATGTAGCAGTTAAGCCTATACAGTTTGACCAGCTCAATGCCAACTGAGAAAAGATATCATGTCAATTGACGCAAAAGAAAAGCACCACAAACATTCCAAAACTGCCTAAATACACTTGGAAATAGTACCTCAATTTCCAAGCAATGGAGGACTTTTCTCCTGCAATAAGTCCTCCTGCAATATTCTCAAATTCCTCAACCTCAAGACAACAAGAATTAGGGACCAACCAGCCAAAACTCCAATACACGTTTGCCACCAATACGAAGAGAACGAATAGAACAATACCAAACTACTATTCTTCTTATTTCTTATTGATCTTCTTTGAGTAATCATCAAGCCATTTCATCCATTCTCCTCTGTTTTTCCCTCTCCAACACAATCGAACTCAATAGTCTCAACCATAGTTACGCAATTCTTTAGGTAAACTTGCGAATTGTAACAATTCGTGCGTATAGATACCTACCGGATAACATAGGAAAGACACCAATACAGTTATGCAGAAGTAATAGTACTGATATTGGTCATCATCCTTGGTCTTGTTTCATCCTCCTTGTGTTTTGCCGCAGAATTCAAGAGATCAAAGGTATGTAGTGTTTAGTGTTGTTTATGTTATATTAATTTCAATCATTTTTTTTTTCTGATGTCTGCTATTGTGTTTTTGGTGTAGAAAGGGGATCTCAGATTTAATGGGAGGCTTTGTTATTTGTCAGGAAGTGAAGGATTTGGATTGGGAATTGCAGCTTTAGTCCTTTTGTTCATTGCTCAAATCACTGGAAACCTTTTTATTTGCGAAGAGTTTTGGTCAAGAAACCATGAAAGAAACTGCAAGGCAAAGAAACCCAAGATTGTTATCACATCTCTTATTCTTTCATGGTACGTTAATTTACCATCTTCAACATCTTTGATTTCTTCAATTTTTAAAGATTTTTAGGTAATTATCGACCACACCACCAAGAATTTGAAAATTATTTTGATGACTCTTATTAGTTAATGCCATATTCTTACTAGTAGTATTTCATTTCGTGCTTCCTTTTCTAAAAACAAGTTTAAGAATGAAAAAAGAAAAAGAAAAAAAAAAAAAAAGGTATAACTCCACATGGAACCAGGTTATTTGTCACCAAATCGACAATTTAACGCTTCTAGTGACAAATTTTAGATTCCTGGGTGCACGAACCTACGAACGTGGACAGCTATAAAGATCACTAAAACTTCGAAAAAACTTTAATCAGTATCATAGTCGTCAATTTGTAGTACTTAATTTTTTGATTTGTGCAGGATCAGCTTTGGAGTCGCTGTTATTTTAATAGGTGCAGCAGTTAGCATGAGCCGAAGTCAGCTCTTTGGAGAAGGATGGTTAGATGGAGAATGCTACATAGTTAAGGATGGAGTTTTTATTGGCTCAGCAATTCTGATTCTAATTACTTTAGGTTCAACAATTTCTTTGGTTGTCACTACAATAAGGAAGAGACAAGCCGAACAACAACTGCATGCCAGAAAAGTGCACGCACAGGCCGAATCTACATAGGAAATGATAAATCCTCCAATTGAGGGTTTTTCCCTTCTTATATATATTTTTTTCTCCTTTAAACAAGCAAAGAGCAGGCAAGGCGAAATAGTTGCTTCAATAAATTGAGCTTTGATATACAAGCTAGGACGTGCAGTTTTAGCGAAGATGGAAACACTATGCTAAAGACATGTATAATATAAAATTTTAAATTATATGATGTTGTATTATATAACTCTTTAAAGTATAATGAGATAATTATTTAAAGATACTTAAATTTTTTTATAATTTTAAATCCACCATTATTTTTCCACTTCTTCTAGTTGTTGGAAAGAGTTGTCCAACTTTAAACAGAACAGATCCTTTTTATAAAGTGGAAACACAGCATGGCCAGGTATATATAATAAAATGGTAAATATCAAAAGATCTATTGTGAAATAGATAGAACCACATTCAATAGTTCTAAAGCAATATATTCCTTTCGTCATATTGCTTGGTACGCATTATTACTTCGCATATAAACAGAGTAATGTGCACAGCTTAAAGGGAAAAATTAGGTCAATTTTTTGTTAAATTCTACTTTGTCCTTAAAGGTTTATACCTTTAATTTTAAATGTAAAGTTTTGACAGAATGACGTCATTTTGGTGATGAAAACAGATGAATTGACAAATTTAACTCTCAATCCGTTACCTTTAATGCCTAAACTTGATGAAAGGACTAAAATATACACTTTTAAAAGTAGAGGGCTAAAATGAAACAATTGTTTAAATTAAGGGCTAAAATGAAACCTCCATAAGAGTTCCGGGGCCATGCATGTTTTTTATCCTAGACAGATTAATGTGCATAATTTATTCTCAACTTTTATTAAACCATATAAAAATGTGACAAGAATCTTAAGTGGACCGCAATCAGTGTCATGAATCCCTAATTTGTATTCATTTACATCATTTTAATTGTATAAAATACATTTTTTTTGATGACCTGAATCCCATTATAATTTAAAATTCAATAATTTGATAGCATGAATCCGATCCACGAATTTCCCAACCATCTACTACATAACGCATAATGCAGGTGGTTCGAAACTTTAACTTTCGAGAACCCCGACTTATCATACATATCAGCTAGGGCTGACCTGGTGGAGGCTATTCCTTGATGTGAAAGCCATAATCTAAATGCGCCATAATCTAAATGCTCCAACTAAAGTAAGGAAGTTCTTAAAGTTTCCAAAAAGTCTCTGGAATAACTTATAAGCCATTCAATCACAATGGGACTGGATAAATTGGATGAGGAGACAGGGAATAAAGCGAAAGACGTCCCATTAGCGTCATCCATGGCCAACCAGGCTTATAAGAAAAAGGAGTATCTCACTGGAGCAACGAAATTGAAATATTTGTTCTCTATTCTGAACATGTGCATTTGTCTTCTAATTAGGTAGAAACATAAATATGAGAACTGATATAAGAAGAGTAATTCCCACACACTACCAATAGCGAAATTCTCATTTGTACATTCGAGTTGATTATGATATGTGAATTTGTATTGGATGCTACTTTCAATTGGCGTAGATCCATTATTGCATTGTATGATGACTCGTTCAAAAACATGGACTAGAAGTCCCCAACTTGCGAACGATAAGAAGGATAAAAATAAAAGGAACTTGTTCCATTCACAATTTTTACATTTTTTTCTGTGAAAATAATGTTATTTCTTATTAAACATTTGATTGAGGATACAAAAGCCCAAGTCACATTAAGTGTGGAATATATTTTCCCCTTATAGTTACCCCAAATATTTCATGAGAAATCATTTTACAGAAATGCTAGTCATAAATAAGAAACAATTGGGGAAGATTAGGGGCAAAAGCTTAGATGCCAATATTGTAGTTATACAGAAGGATTCTCTGCCATTGTAAAATTGAACAAATATATATATATATATATATATTTGATAACAATCTATAACATAAACAACACTAAACACTAGCATTTACTTAAGCTTGCTAAATGCCTGTGTGTTATACACATCTAGACTGTAGTCAACCTGACAAAAAGATGTGTATAAGAGAAATCTTGAATATATATATGAACAAAAACCTGGATAGTGGACTCTATTCACAAGAAGTACCCTACTTGCCGAAAAACACTTTAGTATACCAAGTTTTCTTTTGTCCATCCTCAAAAAAAATAATAATAATAATAAAATAAAATAAAATATTTTGTCCGCTTCTTTAATATAATTCCTTACAGAGCTTGGCAATAATGCCAAGACTGGTACTAGTCACAAAATAAAATCCTGCATATACTTCCAGGATTCATTCATCTGAAAGGCCAGCATTGCAAAATATACAAACAATAACACTACTAAAGATTTAAGATTAGCAAGAATGAACATTCTTCATGAACTGAAGTCATAGATCACTACCGGATGTACGCTCCACGGCCCTGGCTCGAAGAGTTGTACCCCTTCCCCAGCCATATGGGTTGCGAATGATACCACGTCCAGCTCCATAGCGACCATAAAGTGGAGGAGTTCTCTGCTGAAATTGGCCGAAAGTCTTACTAAAAAAAAAAAAGTTGGTAATTTGTACACCTGACCTCTGTATCATGAAAGCAATGCAAACTAAGTGTATAAGAAACCTCTGTGTCCAGCTTCATTCGTTCAAAAAACCGACTCGGTGCATTTCTACCTCTACGGGCAGTCGTATTGCAAGAGATTGAGTCAAAGAATTCATCCTTGTTATATGCAGGCTGCGTAAAGAAGCATAAAATGATAAGTTGACACAATCTAAAGTCAGGTGAATGTTCTGCGTCAAGAGAATAAAGGATGAAATCAAAGCATCTACATGTAGATATTCTACATTTAATAGATGCACATTCCATGAAAACCAACAAGTCAGAGAAACCTTCGAACACCTACTTTTGAGTCAGTGTCAGTAGCCAAGCCATAATCCCCATCATTCCCCGATGTTTGGTAAACAGTACCATAATCATGAATGCTGTATATATAACTCCATGTTGTCCCTTTTCTTTGCTTTTCCAAGATAACCCCATACCTCATCCTTTTTAAACTTCTCATTCATAGCTTCAAAATCAAATTCTTCAGTGAACTGCAAAGGATATCACAAGTGCAAAATTTAAAAACAACGTTGCAACTTTTAGACATCTAGAAAAGTTGATCCCACACAAAATAATGCAACAGATAGCAAAAGACGGTATCAATGAGATTAAGGTCAATTCACAGTTACAATCGCCTTTGCACTATATATAAACAAGAGCTATAAGTTTGTTTAACTCCAGGCACAAAATAAAGACTTGCTGAACATGTTTTAGCTCTGCTGAATTGTAATTGACATGCAATGTTTACTGAGGACAAAGTTACAGTTAACTATTTATCTAACAGAGTTGTAGATGAATAATGTCAAATGACTCAAATTTACTTCAGGGATGAGAACATGCATAAAAACCTGGAGTTGTGCCTCAAGTAAAAGCAGTTCACCTAAAATTTGTATGAAGACACGTGCAGAGTATATGACCACATCTTATCTGTGTGTCTAAGCATATCTCTATGTCTACACACAGGTTGATGCTGATACATCATATGAGCCAAGTTCTAAATGCACATATTTATATGCATTTTTTCACATAATATGTGTACATACAAATATAAACATATTTATACATATGTGTGCATGTCGCATGTGCATATAAACAGAGGTTGCTTTCCGAATAGTGAACCTCCCACAGTTCATGCTTTCAAGATCAAAAGTTATATAGGGAATCAGAGCATGCTATAAGTCACAGATTACTTCCACCCAACGACCTATTCACCCATTTCAGAAGGAATTTTTCAAGGGAATGTCAACACTAGCCATTAATGCACATCCTGCGCATGTGCCATCACAGATGTGGGAAATTATAGGATAGTTCTAAGTTACCCAGACTCGAATACGGGTGATGGGTATGGGTACATGTTTAGGTGTCGGATTCGTCAATTTCATAAATTGAGGATATAGGGGATACTCTAAAAGAGTCAGATATGGGTACGGGAGTGCGTCTTGTATGCTTGTGTATGTTAGTGTAGTAGTACAGCAATTTGATGACATAAACCAATTTAACATTATTTTTCTCATTTTTCAAAACATAAATATATTTATGCGTAGGACTAAAGAATAGTACCTGCTCTGAGAAAAAGAAGATAATACACATCTATAACGTATAATAAGATTTAGTGATTTGATATACTGTTCTCATATGTTTCTCCCTCCTATTTAATCTTCCTCTCTACCTTATCGGTCCTTTCATGTGATGAAGTCACATCATATTGAAGTCAATATAATTTTTGACTTGGTAAAAATGTAAAAGTACCCAATTGAAAGTTGCGTACAGATACGGATCCCACACTCACACCCACACACATGTCGACACGGGTACTCTAGGGGTGAGACGAGAGTCCATGTAACATAGGGTAGTTTAAAACTGAGTTAAAATAACTGATAACTAATAGATAGATTTCAACACATCAGATACTTTAGAGGGCATTAGTGGACAAACAACTTTTGGTGTTAAAAGAAAAACTGCCAATATGCGAGTGAACAAAGGGTTCTATTTCATTAATACTATAGACTAATGAAGAGTACTCCCTGTTCTTCTGTATCTAAGGTAACATGTTAAAAAATGATTAGCTTACTATTCTCTCAGACAACAGAAGCTTCATACGATATACTGACATTCATAAGCAAAAGGCAAATACTACTTGATCAGTGGGTCTATTCTTTCAAACTCCCATTGACCCCCTAAGCAACTGAACTAACAAAAAAAATTATCCAATTAATTCTGAAGCAAGAACCATGAATCATTTTTGCCAAAAAATTGACCAACATATATTCAAGATCTCCAACATATATTCTAGATCTTCAGCACCTTACCACCAAAATCTAGTGTGTCAACTATGACAATATCCAGTTTGTTTCAGGATCATTACTACTGGGAACTCAAGTGCCTTAATGCAGATTCTTTCCTGATAACTTAATTCTGGTCATGATCAGTTCTCTAGTCTTCATTTCCTAGTCAAAGTTATGCTTTGCATTCCAGCAATCTAGGTTTTGATTCCAGTTGCATACCTAATGGTTTATATTTATGCGATGCATCTTTAGAGGAAACTTCACACGATGAAAAAGGATCTATACCATCCCTGTCATCTGTTAACACTCTCCTGATTGTTACATCGTGTGCAAGTTAAATAAGGTACATGACTTGAAACATTCCAGCTTGCATGTGCATCTTCTTAAACAAATCAAGATCACAACAAAGCAATACATACTGCAACCACTTGTCACTACAAATTTTGCCTCCTCAAGTATACAACACAATTCATCATGGTTCGCTGAAGGCAACAGAAGAAAAATCTGCAATTCACTATGTCATCCTCAGAAACTAAACACTCCAATAAGCAATCTACATCCGCAAAAGTGTCACCACAACATAGCCTTACAGTTCGTGGCAGTAAACTTTTCCATGCATGGGGAAGTCAATGACAAGAATTAATGAGAATCTAACGTATTTTATAGATCCCAATGTGAATTACAAAATGAAAATACCCAAGCATACAGAACAAGCTTATCATTTATCAAAATTAGACACAAGCCTATAACTGTCATGCCTAGTGATTAACTAGGCATCTAAGCTAGTCAAATATAATGATAGTAAGTCTGCTGAGTAACTTAGGATTTGGAACAAATCCTTCAGTAATCATTAAAGAACAAAAACTGAAACTCTAAAACAAGTCCACCAGCAAATTGAGATGAATAATTTCGCTTTCAAACATAAAACCTGTGTAAAGCAACTGAAATAGTTTACTAAGACAGAAGCACAACATCCTCAAGCAACTCTTATTCGAGATGTAGACAATAAATGAATAAACAAAGAAGAGCCACGAAATATTGTGAACAATATCATATCAGTTGAGTAAGATATTACTTTGCAGAGTATACATGATGCTGTCTGGCCCATTTAACTTGAAAAAGTGGCACGTTTCTCCACTATCAAACTAGTATAGCAGCTACTATAATTAATTGCTTCTGTTTAATCAACATATTTTTAATTCCTTTCACACGTTAAAAAAAATGTGGCAGCTTTAGAAATTAGTGATGATAAGGTACATGACAGAGAACAATGGAGCAAAGGACTTGTACAGCCAACTACGGGTGAGCACGAACTCGGTTAATCAAATTTGCAACCGTTTTCACTTCCACATTGAAATTTCGAAATTGGTTAATTGAAATACAGTCAATAAATAGGTCCGACTGAATTCTAATATCGGAAATCAGTTACGAAATTGGAATTGAGTTTTGAATTCGGAACGTTTCATTATAAAACTGAGAAAGATCCTCCTTTTTTATGTACTTTAATTGTAACGGTGATAGTTCGTATAAACCTGATAGTAACCGATTTCCGAATTCAAATCAATATGTGAGGAATTCAAGACCTTTCAAATAATACCTTTAAAACTTAACTTGCAACGTGACATCTTCTTTTTATATAATGTTATTTATATACTTTTATATAATATGATCTTACGAACTAATACTATAATTTTACTAATAAAATACATATATAGCCGCACAAATGATATTATATATGTATACACCAATACAAATACACGTATGTATACAATTTTTGTATATAGAATCCTATTATATACTTTATTTATATAAAGTATTAAGAAAACATTAAAAATTCAAGTATAATTTAGTTTTGATGATATGGAATTATAGACTATTTTATTGCTAGTTGGATTTTGTATTAGATAGGTTTTTCACTTTTTGTATAAAGAATTTAGTCTAATGTCAATGGGTCTAATTAGCGACTATGGTTAATCGACTCTAACCGATTACAAATTCGAATTGGTTAAACCGATTTTATTTTGAATTCAATTCGAAATTGAAACTGGTTAATAATTTTAAAACTCATTTCCAAATTTCGACCGATTAACCGATAGGTTAACCGACGCACACCCCTACAGCCAATCCCATCTAGTGGGAATAAGGCTTGGTCGGTGATGGTTGTTTTTGTTTTTTTCCATAACTTTTCTGCCTCCGCGTAGCAAGAACTCTGGCGAAGGTTTAAGTGGCATAGTAGCACGTTCCAAGCTTTAGGCTGTTCACCAATACACACGTATTTACATAAATGCGAGTATGTGGGTACATATAGAAAAGGTCCACACTTAATAGCCAGAGAAAGATACATCAAGACGGATTATTAACATATCAAAGTAATCTTTCCATAAAGTTCTCTTTGACAAGTAGATCACTTGTATGAAAATATAGAGTGTAACTTCCACAAAATTGTAGTAGATTATGATTAACATTCTTACATGTGTATTAATCATGTCCCATTCAAAAACAACACAATCTTTTTGGACCCAATTATTACTCTTAGAGGCCAAGGGAGCTACATGGAGGTAATTATACTTTTACCTGAAAGTAAACTAGTATCTTGTTGGAAAAGTAAGTACATGTACTACTCAACTTAACCCTCAAAACCACTTAAAGTAAGTATTACCAACATGAAAACATTCTTGAAGACAAAAATTGAGCAAGAACAAAAATGATAAATATAAGCATGCAAATAGGATGATGTTGCAAAGGTACCAATCCGCAATCTGTTTCAAGACATTACCTGTTGTCTAGGTGGCTGTAATGTCAATAGCGGTGCTTCAATTACTGGAGCACTAATTGAGGACAGAGAATTGGAGGATGCCGAGTCAAAAACAACCATGTCCTTCTGAACACGGTTTATGATCTCGGTAGGAGCAATATCAGGTTGTCTTGGATGTGATAATTGCTCTGGAGTTAGCAACATCGGTGATTGCATCAGTAAGGGCCCAAATGAAGAATCTGCAACGGAAGACGCAGAAGACGACAAGGACCGAGCAGGATGTATGGTTACAGGGTCAGAAGATGTTTATCAATGTTTGCTTGCTTCAATATTGTTCACAAGCAGATGAAATAAATGAGGACATATTTGGTGTATTAGCAGTCATGACACCAGAGGGAAAGGGTAGAGCTGAGTTTGTGGACAAAGACGGTGAATTCATTGGCCGCATAGAAAGTTGCTCAGGAGTAAGGGAGGATATAATGTATGGATGTGCAGAATTAGAAGCAGTAAGAGACGGCATTGGAGGAAGACAAATAGAGGAGCTTGTCAGTGGGCTTTGTGTACATACTTGCATTGGAGATGCCTCTAGACCATTATGCAATGTGAAAATCGAACTGGTTGCCGGTAGATTCTGATGTTGCTGAGCATAAGCATTGGCACTTGTGGCCCCACTATAACCTTGCCAAGGCATTGGCATGGCATAAGATGAGAAATTGGTGCTTTGAGGGGTCTGAGAAGGACCACGTGCTCCCACCTGATATGCAGATTGTTGCGATGACGACACAGTGGGGTAGGACCTCATGTTCGGTGCAGAAGTTTCCACGTAAGGGCTAAATTCAGTCAGAGATCCACCACTAACTTGCATATGTTTCAATGAACTTGAAGCGCCAGTAGCACATTGAATGACTACACCAGTGAAAAGATACAACATAAGAGTAAGTAAGAAAGCAACATCTAAGTGCCATTCCACATGATGAAAATTTACCAAAAAACAGATAATGAAAGTAGTTAAAAATAATCTTAAGCACCTGAATAACCGCTGGGTCGTTCTGTATCAGCTCCTCTACTTGAGAAGGTGGAGAAAACTTCACTTGCAAATCCTAAATTGAAAGAAATAAGCATTGATTATAAAACCTACACCACAGATGTAGCAAGCATGGATACATGGACTAGGAAATGAAAGAAAAGAGAAGAATATTAAGGATTAGGTCCTTCATATTTTGATAAATTTTGATAGGGTAAGGGAAGGAGATGGAGGGAAAACGAGGAATAGCATAAGTTATAAAATTTTAGGCTTCACTTCCATCCAAAAAGGGACTTATGGAAGGAAAGGTGAACTGATCATTAAGAGAAGTCTATGAAGTACCTAAAAGTTACATACCATAGTTTCTATACACAAACTCTGATAGTGTGCAACCAATATATCTACTTTCTCCTCTCCAAACAAGCTATTAAACATTTTCTTCTGTGTATATGCAACCAATTATCTATCCAAACAAAATGACAAATAACACTTTCCTTTCCCTCACATTTCTTTATATATATATAAGATATCTATTACTATCCTTTCCCTTCAATCCAAATAATGGCTTGATTTAAAAACATGGTTGAAACAAATATAATAACTCATGGATCAAAATTTTAGCTATTACAAGAGTTTGGATACAGGATAAAGTTCTGGACTGCTTGCCCTCTCTAAAGAGGACGAAATCCTGCCAATAGAGCAATATAAACCCACTGAACTTCACAGATGGGAGTATTTCTTCTAATTCAGAACACTTAAGGGTCATGGTACAAGAAACCAGGACTTTCTTTGACATCTTTTAAATGATTTATTATGTTCCCATTGAAGCCTAAATATACTTCATATAAACCTAAAAATACTTACCGTCTCCAAATGTTTTGATTCTCAAAACATTAATCTACCAAAGTTCTTAAGCTCAAAAGCAAACAAAAGAGAAGACAAAGTCAAAAAGACAAATATAAAGAATTCAAAACAAGGAATGATATGGATCCAACATCCTAGTGTAGAGTCTTAGTCATTTAATTCATCTCCTAAAAGCTCATCTTTACTTCTTCATCATTCGAGTTGTCACACTCAATATCGTCCTTCACTCTCCTCTTCCTCTTTCAAAATCATATTCTTCTTCATCATCAATCAGGTCAGCGTATACAAGTAACAATTTTAGACATGATTGACTGCACATGGGTGCAGAAAGTAATGAACAACCAATTGATGGAGCCGTCAATTTAAAAATCAGACATAATTGAATAGACCAGATTACAAGTCCTCAAAACTTTATAAAAGTGCAAGCTAGTGAGAAGTTGCTACTCTATCCTATAAGATACCACTGAACTTGCTATGTTCAGAATTCACAAATAGAATACAACTATAGTTAAAGACCATACAGCTATAAAAGTACAATACCAGACGATACAAGCTCCAAAGCAAAAGAATGGCAAGGCAGTGACTCGGTCCATACTGGGTCAAATGCACGACAGTCCCAATAGCAACATCCACAATCAGTACAATGACAGACAAGATTTTCAAAAGATGTTCACAAATTATTTTAAGAGTTATTATGTCCTTTTTACTAATACTTGGTGAATTTGGATGACAAAAACAAACTTTTCCAGATTTGGCTTTTCTACAAAGGTCTTTGTCCAAATACACGATAACATACATGGTAATTGTAATTTCCAAAATGACACATATTCGATACTTTTGTCAACAATAAACAACTTGACAATAATGAAGAAGTGTTGTCTTTCTATTTCGGCAGCAATTCCAATACAGAAACTCCTAGGGTTGTTTCTATGATTGCACCAAGGTTCAGATTGACTGGAGAAATGAAAATAAAAGTGTAAACAATGAAGGTTGACAGAATTCAAATATTCTATTTTAAAATATATAGGTTTTAACTTTTATTTCATACCTAAGAAGTTTTATCTGGCCAAAAGATTTTCATATGGATGATCACATCATCCTAATTGCCACTTATATTATAAAGAAGTGCAGTAACAGGAAATGAACAAACATACAAGCCTTTTCTCCTAAATTTTTTATCAATCTTCTTCCATCTTTCCAACCTTCTATCTTGTCTACTTACATACATTCTGACAATAGTATTCAAGTTCAAATCTACATCCTTGTCTCTCTAGAAGCAATGGACATCTATTCTTATTCTTCCTGTATTGGTAAGAGCTAAAAAAATCTTGAAGTAGAGTTGAGATTTTTGGAGTATGGTTTGCAAAAGCAACATCGTTTGATTCATGATTATGTCAATTATCTTGGCTTGTTGTTTATTTGTTTGTTTGATCTAAGACCTCCCCTTCTTGTACCTAGTACTGACTACTGATAGACTGTAAAGACATACGAGTTACAACATTGCTCATAGCAGCAGATGATTAAAGCAAAAGGGAATAGTGTTTTTGTAACATACCTTAGCAACCTTAAAAACCATATCTTTCTAAAAGAAACTTTCTTATTGCAGAATTGTTCCAATTTCACTTTTCCCTTTATTTATGTCCTCTGTTGTTGTTTAATATTCCCAAAGTAAATGACAATGGAAAAGAATAAATTCTCCAGAAAAAACTAAATTCATTATGAGGCACTTCACCTCTAAAATAGACAAAGCATGGCAATAAGTATATCACGGTGGATTAGTTGTATAAATTTCAGAAGCAAGACCAATTGCAAAGCAAATAATTCTTAAGCAGAAGTACAAAAACTCCAAAATACTAGAAAAATTAACAATTATTTATTCAGGAAACCATGCCATAAATGCAAAGTTGCTTTTTGGTCAAATCACTAAATTCCTAAATACACATCTGAAAATCAATTCATATGCCAAATGCATGACAGAACACTGAACAAGAACTATTTGCGAAAAGGAATCATGAATACTCCCGAGAAGCATGAAGTTGTACAAGTCAATTGACATTCCCTCTATCCCATTTATATTGTCACACTTGCTATTTAGGGATGTCCCAAAAATAATGTCACCTTTCTAAAAAAGTCATTACTTTATCACAGTATATTCCAATTCTACCCTTACTAAACACTCAAACTACAACTTTTTAACTTGTCTTATCTTAATGATAAGGGACCATTAGGGTATACACAACATAAAATTATATTTTCTAAAAGTGTGCGCTCACCCCAAGGGTGACAATAAAATTGGGATGGAGGGAGTATTTTTCTTTTTGGTTGACCTAAATGTGAAGAAAAAGATGCTGGATTGATTGAATTGCAAGAGTGCAGGACATGACTGCTCACAAAGATCTGTAAACTTGACAATTAGGAAATACTTTCGTATCAACAGTCTAACTAAGATTGGATACTGATAAAAAAAATTACTATTTCCTCCTGCTCACATATGGTACTGACTTGGGAATATGGAAAATTAAATTAATGTCAAAATCAAAAGCTAAACATGTCCTAGACTGATAAAAAAAATAGTGCTAACTACTAAACATCACTGGTCAATCTTGAAAAGATAAATGCATCAAAGAGAAACCATAAAAAACTAAAAATCATCTTACTAACCAAATATGATTGACATAACAACAAAGAATACCACCTCCACCATTGTTGCAGAGCAACAAGAATGTAATAGTTGAATAGAATAATTTTATCTGTGGTACTCCAAGTGCCATGAACCTTGGTAAGGCCAAAAATTCATAGACTAATAATAAGCTCCATAAATTAGATTGAAATAGACAAGGTGCAGCTCTAAATAGCTTTCACTGCATCCTTTTAAGTCTATACTCGTATACAGGATAAAATCTCAATCAAAGCAGAACTAGCAAAAATAAAAGATAGCAGAAAAGTATCTCCCACGAGCATAATGCCTGCTTTGCTTTTTAATTCTTGGTTTCCAAAATAATCTCTACCGTGAATGCAACGTATTCAAATTAAAACTTATCAAGAAAAAAAATTAGAAAACAAAGAAGTAGTCTATCAAAGTCATGAGGATCAAAACAAAATCTGGACCAATAACATCATAACTTTGAAGATTTATAGCATCTGGAAGGAGGGAAGTTGTGGTTATCAAAGACCTATAAGGATGACACTGGATTTTGATAACTGTAAAAAAACATGCTCTAAGAAAGAGGCAAGTTTAAAGAATTTCAAGTGAAATGTATTTCAGATAGTTCAGCCACAAAACAACTTCTCATAAAGCTAGATTTCCTTTCAGAATTATTACATGAGCAAGCAAAAGGTGAGAAACAATATTTCTGAATCCTTATCAATGACAATGGATTGCTAGATCTTGGAAGAGGAGTCATTTAACAGATACCCAAAAACATGCAAGAAATGCAATGCTAGAAAATAAGAAGTGATGAACTCATCATATGTTACAGGAAAGAAAGAAGGGAAACAGTCATTGAAATAGAAATAAAGTGACAGTGCAACACCAAGGACTGTAAAGATATTCAGATTGTTAATCTTATCACAATCGAATAAATACAATGTTCCAAAGTGCACTACGCATAACTCAGAGAGGATTTTGAAATTCAAAGGCTACAAAACTTTTACTAACATTTGATCTAACTTGTGAAAAATTCCAATTTCAAGTACATATACTGTCATATGTACTTGTATAAAAGCAGAAATTATGATTATTTCCACAAAATTATAACTCTTTCTAGTTATATTTAACATAAATGCAACTGCACTAAAATTTTACACATTACTTTCAGAAGAAATATATTATATATTTGCAATTAATATTTTATTTCAATATTATTCGAATTAAAATCACTTGCACAGGAGATTTTTCCTCCAAATCTTGAACAAACATGCAGAAATTACACTATAATCATTTAGGGTATTTATTCAAAGATAACTGAATATTTTATTTCTTAAATCACATTTCTATATTCCTTTCATCAAAATTAACTTGTAAAAAAGACATAGAAAATTTCTCAAAAAAATTATTGTATAAATATACACAAATTAATTAAGACGGTAAAGAATTTAGAAAAGAATTAATTAAATTGAAATATTTCTTATACACAAAAAGAAATATATTTTTTTACCGTTTTTCAAGCCGAGGGTGGAATCTTGGGGATTAAGATAGTAGAGAACTCCTTCGTAACGAATCTCGTACTTCGACATCAGACTTATGAAGCTTCCGATATACGAATCCGCCGCAGACGACGACGTCGACGACATAGACGGCGCCGTTTTGGTCTCCGAACACTCATTCGCCATTTCCAATGCACAGGGAAAAAAAAATAATGTAACAAGAATCTTAAGCACAGGTAGAATCGATCGAAGGTGAGGTTTCGAATTTTTTGTCTTTTTGTTTTTGGGAGTGGTTAAAGAAATACTTGAGGAGGGATGTATATTTATAGTGAGTAGGGGAGGGAAAATGATAATTTTGGTCCCTTATTTTTGTATCTAGTTTCATTTTAGTCCCTTACCTACAATATCCATGAGGTTAAAAATGGTTGACCAAAAAAAAAAGAGAATCAATTGTGAATCTTCACATATTTCTTCCCGTAGATTTGAATTCATGAGCAATAGATCACAAGATAAATATCTTACTACGACTTGCACATCATTATCATGATTGACATCTTTAAAAACTCTAAAATGCTCTTGTAGAAACGAATTGAGGTATAGTTTAATAGATTAGTTATCACGTCTCAAAGTTCTTATTTGAATTAAAGTATAATAAAATTATACTTAATTAGATAAAATGCATAATAAATCTATTACAATTATAATATTACAAGTATAGAAAATATTACATATAAGTTAAAAATCATCAAACATATTTCAATCGGTTTTAATTGTATAATTATATAAAACTTGAGAAACCAAGGTTTAAATTTTTGAGAATTCTTCATAGATTCTTTAAGAAGCTATTATGTAACTACTGAAGTACTTTACTTTCATAACACTTTGAAAATTTCCCCAATAATCTCTCTCAAGCCCTCTTAAACTTCTACTTCATAAACCTTCAAGCTTATGCAAAAATCTAGTTACACAAGCTAAATTGAAGGTATAGAAGTGTTCTAAGACTAATGTTTCAGCTTTATATGTAAATTTTACATGAATTATTGTATGGTTTTTGAAATAAAGTTTGCTAATTCTTCCAAGGATCATAAGTTCTTAATTCTTGTTGTTAGAATACTGGACAATTCCTGTTACCAAATGGTTTCGCACTTTGTCTAATCCAGATTTGTCGTTAAAAACACTTCTTAAATATGATATTCGAGAGTGCTTAGAATTGGGGGCTGCTGGTTGGACGAATTTTATGTATTTTTGGTGTTTAATCCTAGAGTTTTGGTACTTAATCACACTTATACTTGCCTAGAACTTCTACCACTTGTTGATAACTCTAGAAAACTAGAGTTTTATGTATCCTAAATTTATCAATTTTCACACTAGTTTCGAACATTCTTAGTGTTAAATGTGTGTTGTATCTATTTATACTCTTCTGTGTTAGTATGCGTTTATTTAGTATTTTAATATTTATTTAAGTATTAATTTTCTTATTTTACTATGTTATTGTGTTTAGAGTTTGTATCACCTAAACATTCTAAGCCGACGTCTGATTGATGCGTTGTTTTCATTGATAAGGATTCTTTTATGAGTGTCTTATTTAATTGTTCATGTGTTATTTTATATATATTTGATGTGTATTTTTGTTCTATGGTCACAAGGAAAAAAACAATGCATCAATCAGACGTCGGTCTGGGAATTTTAGGTGCGAAATGGTCGAGGCTGCCGAAGCTTTTTGGGTAGCTCGCTAGCAACAAAGGACTTATGGGAGGCACAATTTTAGCCATTTATTGAGGCTATTTTGAAGGATTTTTTATGTCTTTTTACCCCCAACCCTAAACCCTACTATAAAAATATGTTATAAAGCTAATTTCAAGCCAAGCAACTACTTGTTTTTCTTCTCTTTTTAAACATGTTAGATGTGTATAAGACACAATATTTAATTAGGACTTTATTTATTAATATGTATTTTAGTATATGCTGTCTCTTATACACATCTTTTGACATAATATTTTTTTTTTGGAAAATCCTATTCGAGTTATTGATGCGTTGTTTTTTGAATTGTGACCATACACAAATTGTGTATAAGAGACACAATTTTTTATCTATGTGTAACTTGGTAGACAGCTGCTAAGGGTCACAAAGCTTTTTGTAAGCTCTTTTTGTATGAAGAATTTTTGTATACAACCTTAAATTCCCTAGTCAACTTCTTGGCCTCCATGACTCCGTAAAACTGGATCTTTACAGCTGTCTCTTGTTACACATCTAGATGTGTATAAGAGACAAATTTGAAGGAGATTATTGGCCTAATACATTCAAAGTGTTATAGAACTTAGGCCAGTACTCTTTAACTCCTTAATAATTAGGATGTAAAGACTGTCTCTTATTTGATCTAAGATGTGTATAAGAGATTTTGTAGAAAGAATTTGTGACAAATTAGGTTAAAATAAATGACCTAATTTTTAAGTGATTTTTAAAAAAATTCTGTCTATTATGTCAAAATTGTTTTTGGTGATAAAAAAATTGGAGTGATTGTTTATCGAATTGAGGAATTTGATCCAGTTTTACGGAGTCATGGAGGCCAAGAAGTTGACTAGGGAACAAAGGTTGTATAAAAAATTTCTTCATACTTGTAAGCTTATATTCCATCCAATATATGATATAATGGATAGAGATGCGATGCTTAATGGTGAAAATTTTGGAGTTTTAAGAACATAGAACAAACATAAAGTTGGTTATATGAGATGGAGAATGCCAATTCAACAATATCTTTTCCAATGTGGTTTGACGCAAATTTATCTATCATATTTTACTAGTCATATGACGGAAAAAGAACGAAAAAAGAAGACGAGATTATTTTTTCAAATTATGCGCAAATCTATATTTGAAGTTCTTTATAAGAAATTGATTCGTCATTCTCATGTACCTCATATTTTTTGAGAAGATATTTATGATTTTATGATGGATATTGATTATAATCTTGGTTATGAACCATAAATTTGGTTTTTTATGGAAAGTAGGAGTTGATAAAGACATGTACATCGATGATGAGAAATATAATGAAGATTTTGAATTCAAAAATACTTTTGGATTACATATCATTGTTTGGTACAATTGAGAATGATGAATTTGTCAATGAAAAAGAAATTTGTGATATGGAAAAGGAAAAAGGATTGTTTCATAAAAAGAAATAAAAAAATAAAATTTTGATGGGTTTGTGAATGAAGAAATTTTTGATACACTTGAAAAAGAAAAATTTATTGATGCAGTCGATGTGAAAAAATTTGTTGTGGAGGAAATGAAATTTGTTGACAAAAATTTGGTTGTCTCCAATTGTGATCAAAAGATTGATGTCAATTTATTAAATTGTGAAATTGAAGACATGAAATTAGAGTTTCAAGATTTTGTCAACAATAAAAATTTTGATTTTGTTAGAGTGTAATGAATTACACCAATGAAAAGAATGATTTGAAAAGTTTTATTGAAGACAATATTTGAGTAAAGAAATTATTTGGCAATTTTAATATTGGAATTATTGATAAATTTGGTGGTAGTGAAAATTATTGTGAAAGTATAAAGATATGACTTCTTGATTCTTGGGTATTATGTGAGTAATTTTCGTCCAAAATCTTGGTGTATCGGCTATGTATTGGTGAGTATATTTGAATTTTTTGGTTGATCTGAGTTAGCAGGTAAATTGTACTCGAAATATGGAGACCAACTACAAGGTAAACATGCATATCGTCTCAGTGACTGCAATTTCATTAGAGACTCATCCTCGTGATGGAATTGCAGTCACTGAGACCTGTCTCTTATACACATCTAGATGTTTTATATAATTATACAAGTGACTCGTCGATTGTGAAAATGTCTAGTAATGGTTTATGAATATTTATTAGAATAGTTGCTTTAGGAAATAATGGTAGTATTAGATTAGGAAATTTAGTAATTGATTAGTTAAGGAATTAGTTTATTTATTATCTATATAAATGCCAATATTCACTCGTATAAGAGACAGTCTATGATACTAACACATAAGAGTATAAAGATAGGTATCCTACACACATCTAGATGTGTATTGTGAAATCTAATCTCTCTAGGTTTGTCTCTTTTTACAAATCTAGATGTGTATAATTTATAAGTTCTAATAGATAAGACTATAAGAGAATAAAAATAAAATTCCGTTTGTGCCTCTACAATTTGTTTCACAATTCTTGGCCTATTTACTTTGATGTTGAATATTATCATTTGATGTCTCCAACAATTTGTTCCACATCCTTCATTTTTCATAGTTTAAATTCTCTTTCAATTTTTTGTAATTTTCTCTACAACTTTATAAAAATTCATTTAAATTCGTTGTACTTCTTTTGTCTTCAATCTTACATTTTCTTAGTTTAAATGGACCCTTTAAATGCTTCCATCTACCTAATTTTCTATTAAATGCTCTTTTACTAGTTTTGTTCTTTTCGACGTATTGCTCAATTTAATTACCTTCCTATACCTTTGCTTGATTTCTTGTTGTTTAATATGCATTAGTTAGTTATGGGTTAGGGTTTTGTCATGTCAATTTCATATGCATAGAGGTTAATAAGTTAATTAGGCAGTAAAATGTACTAACTAGACAACATTAACGGACTTAAGAGTTAATTCAGAAACTTAGCTACTTCCTTTGTTAGTATGGATTGAGAGGATATGGGAGTTGAACATAGACCTAGATTAGTATAGGATTAGGATGAAAATTAGATCTAATCTAGGTCTATGACCTTTCTAAGCTTAAGTTAGGACATTTACTGCCTAATTAACTTATTAAGATTCTAGATGTGTATAAAATTGAATCTTGTGAGGTCCCAACCCATTTCTACTGTCTCTTGTTATATAAGTTGAAAGAAAGAAAGTAAAATCCTTGAATTGAGTTTTTTGTTAGATTTTAAATTCATATGAGTTAGTTAGATTTGCACACGCACTTGGTAAAGTTTTTATTGTATTTCGTTTGTAATTACCATGACTAGAAATGAAAACAATCTTTGAGTTGAAATTATATGTTTGATTATGTTCATATTCACTTGGACCAATTTTATCCATAATGTGCATGAGTTTTTTTTATTGTCCAAGTATAACTAAAAAGTTATTCATTCACTAGTTTAGTTGCTTTCATACTTTCTAGCACTATTTTTTTTATTTCTTGTGAATTGGTGAATAGTTGGATAAGTGGTACTCATCACTTGAAATAGATTTAAAACTTTGGTGGTGTGTATTATATTATTTTTGTTCATTTAGGAATGGTTTTATTGTTGTTTGGGAAATTAAAATTGGATGTTCAACAAAGATTGCACTTCATCTGTTGATTTGCAAAAGTGGTATCTAACCCTTGAAAAACAATCATGTTTTCACCACTTGGTAAAAGTATTTTCTTAACTTGCTTTTATCTTAACCAATACTTTTTCCGTAAGAGTTCTTCCAATGCCACTTTCAAATGAGTTGTTAATTTTGTTTACACACTTCAAGATTTTTGAACTTATTTTAGGTGCAATGATCAAACGATAACCTAACTCATTTTCAACTCTACTTAAAAACCAAGTCAAAAATTTGAAGACTGTCTCTTATACACATTGGTTGTACAATGTAAATCCTTTGTTTTCATGGCATACTTAAGAAACCTGGATTTTGGAAATTATCTAGACTTTCTTTGAACTGTTTGACACTAAATTGCCTACTATGATATTAATTTTATCCCTAATGTCCCCATTGAGCCTTATTAAACCTATTTTATTGTTATTCACATAAGCTAACCAATTATTTTCATTTTATCCTCGTTTAAAACCATCAACTAAAAGTTGTTGATCTCTTTTATTTCTTTAATGTAATGATTTATTAGTCTTATGATGGTTCATGAAGTGTTTTTTCTTTTTTCTTTATTTGTATGTGTTAGGAAAAGAAGTCAATAGTTCAATATTATTTATATCTCCTCTTTTATAATTGTGATGCTATGTAATGGTTAGAATTTTAAAGAAAATCTAGATTCCATATAACCATAACATAATCAACAATTATAAAAGAAAAGAAACATGCAAGTACTATGTTTCTTATTCAATAAAAGGTTAACTTTACCTTCAAATTTAGTTTAATAAAAGTAATGTTTTTTATTTCAAAGTGTTTATTGGACTAGTAAAGTTAGTTTTTGCAAAGAGTTTTCTTTTGACATGACTAAGGTGAGAATTTAAGCAACTCTTATCCAAATTTATCCTACCTTATTACCTTAGCCTATATTATAAGTTTGGAAAGTTCTAAATTATCCTTGATCCAAACTAATTTGTATTAGTGAGTTGAGGGTGAAGTGTTGCTCGCAACATTATGTTGCTCGCTAAACCTTGCGGTTCTAACAAATATTCTTCTATGTTCAATTGCATTGATTTGTGCTCATTTAAAACAAATCCTAATAATCTTTCTTTACTTTGAGACAAGTTTTGGGAAAACATGATTTATTTGGTTTAGATTAACTCAAATTTGAATTGACATTGCATTAACTTTTAACTAGTCAAAGTAATGTTCATAATCAAAACTTGTGGCTACTTTCTCAAAATAGAGAGGTGAGAGAAAACTTTTAGTTTCTTAAGCTAAAAAACCATTTTCACTTTTAATTAAGAAGAGCACTAGAATTTAATAGCTCCACTTTCTTTTCTTTTGGTGGTGTTAAGTGTTTAAGCATGTGGTAAATGTAACATCTTATGTATTATTATGTGTTTGTTGTTTATGTTGTTCTTTGTACTTTCTTATCTTTGTTTGCTTGGGATGAGAAAAACTTTAAGTTTGGGGAATGATAATTCTAGAAAAAGAGAGTCATATGTATCCTAAATTTATCGGTTTTGGTACTTGTTTCAAATATTTTTAGTGCTAAGTGTGTGTTTGTATCTATTTATAGTCTTATGTATTAGTATGTGTTTATGTAATGTCTGGAATAACATTAGAGACTCAAATGATGGATATGCAAGCATGATAACTTATATGCTGTTCTATATCTCCATGAATCTAGGAACTTTTGCTTGCATATATGGCTCTTCGATTAGGACTTTCAGTAGCTTTTAGGGACCAAAGAGCAGGGGTAAAGACTGCATGAGAATTTCTTCTCATCTGGCTCCTCGCGAATATGAATAAAAGGATTCAAAAATAAAAAATATTTAATTTGAGGTAAGATAGAATTTTAATTAATTAATAAAATAACCAGAAAGAATTCAGGTTCAGATGTAGGATACCTATCTAGAAGTTTTCGCAACTCAATCATAGATGATGGACGAGAACCAGTAGATAATTCCACAACAGCCATTCCAGACATCAGCTTAGACTTTATTTAGTATTTTAATATTTAATTTAGGTGTTAATTGTCTTATTTTACTATGTTATTGTATTTAGAATTTGTATCTTACTTTTAACCTAATTCCACAGAGTTAGGAGTAGTGACTTGAAGGGCTTTTGATGTATTTTTACCCCAAACCCTAAACCTACTATAAAACATCTTTTTAATTTCATTTTAAGCCAAGCTACTACTTGTTTTACTCTTTTCTTTTCTCTTCCCCACTTGGGAAGAGCTTTTACATATCTTCCTTCAGAGAACTTAGATAAGGTTCTCTTCCAATTTTATGTAACTTTGCTTATACAACTTTATAAGACTTCATTTAAGTTTATTGTACTTCTTTTGCCTAAAATCTTATGTCTTCTTAGTTTAAATACACTCCTTTAATGCTTCTATCTACCTAACTTTTCGTTAAATGCTCTCTTTACTAGTTTTTCTTAATTTAATTACTTTTTCATGCCTTACTTGTTTTCTTGTTAGATGATATGCATTAGTTAGTTATAATCCAAGGGTTTTGTGATGACAAACAACATATAAAACCATTAATAAGTTAATTAGGTGGTAAAATGAACTAATCAGACAACATTAAGGGGTTTAAGAGGAAGATTAGGAACTTTTAGATACTTCCTTACCATTGGTTTGGGTTAGTTGAGAAAATAAGGGAATATAACTTCCATTATTGACCTAGATTAGTATTGGATTAACGATTTGGATGTTGGCAAATCAATTCACCTAGTTGGTTGTTGAAATTCTATGGGTAAGTATTCAAACCAAACATGAATACTTAGTTGAAGAATCTAACAGTGTGTTAGGTGAATTAACAACCAATCATTTAAATTGGCATTTCTTTACAAATGGGAATCAAGCTCTAATTTGGCTCGTAGAGTCACTTGATTGACCTAATTAATCAAATCCTAGAAATTGTCTAATCAACCTTAACCCACTTTAAAACTACTTTCTTAGACTTTTAGACCTAGTTTTATTCAAAGTTTTTCTTTAATCAAACCTTCAAATAGTATTCTAACTAAATAATCGATAAATTGCACACCATATCTTGTGAGAATGATCTTTAGTTCTACTAGCTACTATTTGACACCATATACTTCCGATTTGTCCTGATTTAGTTAAGGTTAGTTAATTTAGGTGTTTTATTTATAACTAGATGTTTATGTCTCTTCTGGACACAACACTTGTTCATACATGTTTTATCACTTGTTTCTAAGCATTTGGAGTGAGTTTTAATAATCAAATTGAGCTACTTTATGCCTTTGTGAAATAACCTAGTTTGGTTATTTATGTGACGGCTAGCTTGTTCATGCCTTGTTTACTTTTTAATCCTATATTATACGTCAAGATCTGCACTATTCAATGATGTTACTCTTTCTTGATTATAGGTCAAGAAGTGAATCTTCAAGATAACTAGTACTTGAAGCTTTTTATTGTTTGTATGTTATGTGGTTGAATCTGCAGTTGCAATATGTAGTAAGTGAAGGTAAGTATAGTTGGTATATGAAGTGTTTACATTATGGTAATGGAAAGTGGCTTAATGCGTTGAATAAAATGCTATGCCTTGTGTTGATGTTGTTTATTTACTAGAAGTGCAATGGATCACTTTAGTGAAATGACTCAATTTTACTTTATGTTCTGTATTGGTTACTCACTCTACTTATTGATTACTGACATACACAATCCTACTTATGCCAGTCTATTAGAGCGGATAATAGATAGACTTAGATCTAGTTTCCAGAAGACTATTGCGAATCATGAGCTCATTGAAATTGTCATGCATACCCTGACTATTGATTATATTGTTTACATTGAACATTGCATTGATGATATGCTTACATTCAGCAATTAGGATTAAGTGCTATTTACTGAGCAATGTTTGCTCATGCAAGGTACATTACGAAAACAATAGAGCAAACTTGATCAAACTCTGTCTCTTATACACATCTAGATGTGTATAAGAGACAGACATACACCAAGTATAAGCTACAGGAAATGGGATGTGATTCATGTGAGATATTTTTGCATTTACATGGTCTACATGCCAATGGCCTACCTTAAGGTTTGTTAGTGTGTGTGTGCGGTTTGATAGAGTGTATACAAGTGTGCTTGGTTTGTATAAATGATTGTTGTTATATGGAGTATTATAGCATTTTTCAAATGGTTTAACAAATATGCTTTGCATATTGTTTTCGTACTGTACCTTGCATGCTTGGAGTAATCTCGAAATGCAGCTTGTCATTATCCCGGTTTCGGGAACGATAACATTAGTGCATCATAAGTTTCTTTAAGGACACTATTGAGAATTTCAATTTTTAAAAGTGCTTTATATGCCCTTATAGAAATTTATCGAGGTATTTCAAAGTGTTCTAAAAAAATTAAATAAATTTTCCTATATTTTTATTTTAAACAAAAAAATAAAATTACACTAAAATTTGATTATAATGCATAGTAAATCTATTATAATCAAAATATTGCTAAGTATAATTAGGGAAAATATTATATTTTAGTTAGAAATTATCAAATAAGATGTCATTGCAATACATCATATTTTTCCAAATTTTCTTGCATTCCTTTGGAGTGCCTATAATGGTATGAGTAAGAAAAGAATCAACAATAATTATAACATAACGAAAGTTAATGGTTGTTTGTCCTCAAATTGGCACCAATTGAATAGATAATGGATTAAATATGACGACTTAAAATAGATAATGGATTAAAGTCAAAACTGATAACTGAGATAAGGCATTAATTATATTCACATTAATAGATAAAGGACTAAAGTGAAATTGAGTAGAAAATTAAGGGATTAAAACTGTCATTTTCCTTATACTTGAAAATGGTCCTAATGTGTTTTGATTTCATTCTCATCCCTCTATCCCCAAAGTCATAAAAATAGTCCTTTGTGTATTTAATAAAAAATATTTAGATACTCTTATTTATATATAAAATGATGACAGTTAGTTCTTTAGAAAATGAATAATGTTCAATTTTAGTCTCTTATTATACGTTGATGATAGTTTGAATAGAAAAAAAGCATAGACCACCGATGTGTCTGGTTTTTAGGTAAAACTAGAAAAGCACATCATTTTCACCCTTCCATCTAGGGGTATTTATTGGTTGGTTTTCGGTTATTCGGTTAACATTTTTTGATTTTTTGGGATAAGAAAAACAAAACCATATTCAAACCATACTTTTGTTCGAATCAGCTAGTTAACCAATTTTTTTTTTTTTGGTCAAAACCTGTCTCTTATACAACATCTAGATTTAGTACTTAATTAAAATGATTAAATGTAAGACTAAATATAGGACTAATAGGTAAGAGCTCTAATAAATAAAACTAATAAAAGTACAACTTAAAAGTAACAAAATTAAAGCTCAAATATAAAAACTAAAAACCAAAAATGATTTCAAAATGTGAATTAACAAAAATATCAAATGATTTACTAAAAGCTAAAACTAACAAAATTAAAACTTAGGTTATTTAGTTATTAATTTTCTGTAATTAAATCCAATTCATAAAACCATGATTCTTATTTGGTTTTTGTTCAGTTTAACCAACTGAAAGCGATTAGTTTCATTTCAATTTTCAACTAACTGAATTTAACTAGTTTCATTTCAATTTTCAAATAATCGGTGCTGTCTCTTATACACATCTCGTTTCTCACCGATTAAACCTGTCTCTTGAGTAAAAAAGAATTGTTAATCGAGGTTTTGTTCTTCAGTTTCTATCTCTTATCTCTCAATATCAAATATCATTTCTCACCTCCCTTTCACAAACAAACAAACAATAACTTGCAAAAATTAAAGAAATATACTCTGCTATATCTTAGAACTCATTGCTTACCCAACTGACAAAACACCAATTCACGAGTAAAGAGAAAACTTTTTGGTTCCTCACACTCTAAAAAATTATTATTTTTGGTCCCTCACACATGTAAAAATACTTTTTTGATTACTCATATATTCAAAAAATATTTTTTAGTCCCTTACATTTTTATTATTCGTGTGGTTATAAACTTCAAAAATTAAACGCTAATTTTGGATCAATTCTAAGACTTTTTCAACTGTGGGTTAATCCTAAATACTGTATTGGACAAATCATAGGAGACAAAGAGAAAAAATATATGACATTTTAGATTTGGGGTGTGCATCTGTCAATTTTTGTCCTGGTCTTAGTCCTTTGTTGTCAGCTTGTAGAATGCCTACAAGAGAAGATATAGTTGCTCCTTGGTGACAGTCTGATGCGAGTTAGAACCCTATAATTGATAGAGATAATTGAGCGATTATTTGATTTCTCTTGTGATTTTATGAGAACATTATCGTTTATATAGGAGATTTAGTGTGTATTTGTCAGTTTATAGTAACCAATGGTTCTTAGACTGTCTCTTATACACATCTAGATGTGTATAAGAGACAGGTACATCTTGGTCTAAGAGACATATTGGCAGATAGATTAAATTGTAACAGATGCCCCCCATTCTTGGGGTTAGCTTATCAATCCCAAGAGGACTGAATATTTTGTGGGGACATCTAAAGAAGGTAGTGGATTTAAATCGAAATTCCTCGAGGGTGTTTATGTATATTTCCTTCTGAGTAGGGATTTTACAAAAAATTTCAATGACCGATTGTAAACATCAGGTGTTTTTTCCAATCAACACACACACTAACAACTGTCTCTTATACACATATAGATCTCGATGCAATCCTGTTCAATCAAAGAGGTAGGAGTAGTTGCTTTACTTAAGAGGAAATAGGAGTACAAGCATCAATAGTTAGAGAACTGCTAGAAAGAAGTCTCAATCCGTGAAGGGGCTACTAGACAGGTAAGCCTGAATATGTGGGAGTCTGACCTTTTCGTATAGAGGCATGCATTCTGCTAGAGTATCAAACAAATATTTCGGAGAGTACTGGTTGTCAAAAACTTGTTTCCTAATTTGCAAGTGTGATTTTTCATTGCATCTATAAGTAGTTTTATCTATCTGCTTGCACATTTTGTCAAATAGTAATCTTCATACTTAGGAAACACATCAATTGCTTGGGATATGGAGATGCCCTCGTCGATTTTTTTGTGACCGGATTGATAAATATGAACTTGAACCTTGGAAAAATTTTTAAGTTACCTTAGATTGCATTTGGATTGATTGATTTAGAGAAAGATATGAAATATACTCATTTGTTGGAAAGATTTATAAAGTTAAAATGAATTAATTTCAAATATACCCAAACAAGAAGTCTTTTCAAATCATTCATTTCACACTTTTCAATTGAGTAAGTTTAAATTTCATTGGTTTTAACCCTAAATAGTACTCCAACAAATTGATGGTCAAGTCATTCGTCAAATACTTTGATTTGCAAACTTAGATAATTTTTTGAAGAAAACCAATGAGCCAATCATAGTTCAAGAAGATAGGGGCGAACAGCCAAGCCACTCCCAGGAACGGCCAACCAATCTACCCTGGGAAGGGAGTGACAGACTAATCCTTTCTGGGGACCAATCAAGCTAGCCTTCCCCAAGGAGATTGCTTGTTTTATTGATCATGTACTCGAGGATTATAGAGTTATTTGATATTTTGACACCTATAGGTGATATCTGATATTCTCTGACTTGTATTTTTTCTGTTATCACTTCTATGTAGGTCGTCCCACTGTACAAATTGTTTTGCAAGAATCATGGTACTAGACTTGTCGATAAACAAATAGCTTGTACTACTAGACAAATGGTGGTCAAGAAGTTTTTATGAAAAAACATTATATGTAGGTTTGGAATACCATAAATCCTCGTGTGTGATAATAGAAGAGAATTTGTGGGAGAACCCTTTGTGAGATTCTACTAAGAGTTTTGTATTGATCTATACCCTATTTCGATTGGAAAAACCCAAGTTAATGGAGAAATGAAGTCTCAAACAGAACTCTTAGTCGTTAAAATCACATCGAATGTACTATCTTAAAATAGGTGGCTAAGTTACATAATGTCATTATGAGCTTATATAACTATTTTAAGATAACCAATGTACACATATTAACATTTAGCCACATATAAGTAGTGGACCTATTCCATTAGATTTCCTACAGTTAAAAATCATTTCTTCATTCTCTAGTCTCTTAGTTACATGACTTATGAATTTATGCCCAATCTTTCATTTTCAGAGGAAAAGGAAAGATTGAATTAATGTTGAATTCAAGAAGTCAAATATTAAAAAACTAATGGCTAAACATTACAATACTAAAGTCAAGTTTCTTCCTAGGGATTTGGTGCTACAAAGCAATGAAGTGAGCAAACTGAAGGAAACAAAAAGCTTGATCAAAATTGGGAATACTTCTATCTAGTCGAAGAAACACATAAATCAAAATATTGTAAGATTTCAAATCAAGATGACAAGACTATCACAAGAAACTAGAACATTGCAAATCTCAAGTATTATCTAGGACGGTAAAGATAGTTCATCTTAGACATTGTACTCATGAAAAAGAGTTTATAAATAAAAGAGGATATTTGTAAATCCTTTAATTGAAAAGAGTACTTATTCATTTAGGAGTCGACAATGTCCTCGACAAAATAATGCCTCAAGTTCATGTTTTTGATGGAAAGTGCAAAGAATATCGACTACCACGGAGGAAAATTTCCCTGAACAGATAGATATCCAACTTCGGGTAGGATACTAGAAAAGCAACAAAGTTTATGAAGTAAAAACTCAAAAAAAATAAAAGATACTGAAGAGCATAAAAATAAAAATAAGAGAAAAGAGCTCATAAAAAAAAGAGGCCAAAAATCGAGAAAAAAAAATGAGACCAAAGAACTTAGTAGAAAAGAGATTATAGAGCCCATAGAAAGGAAAAGAAAAAAGAGTGATGATCATCTAGTTAAAACACTTAAATCTACTAAACTAACTAGATTATGCATAACAGGTATACAAGGTAAATAGTAACTAGTAGAAATAAGGATTGTACTGGTTGGTAATTACTATTATTTAGGTTAATTGACTATTTGGATGAATCAAATAAATGGAGTTTGGTTTTGAAAATTAAATCGAAAAGAAATTAAACTAAGAAAGTTATTTTAAAGTGAATGGGGTAGTGTTTAGACTAGTTAATTTTCTATTTTGATCAATTAAATTGGTCAATTGGTTTGATTAGCCAAATTAGAGGTTGATTCCTAATTTTAACCTGATATGGAATGTTGCATCAATTAGGTCCATGAATTCAACTATTTTAAATGTGGATTTCTCCTACCAACTAGAACAAACCAAATTGATCAATTACTCCATGAAATTCTTGGTGACCAATAGGTGAATTAGTCCAGTAAGATCAAATGCTAACCCTAATCTAATTGTTAATCATGGTTTAAAATGGAGGCTCAACTCTCATTCTAACATTGATTTACCAAAAGGAGAAGTAGCTAGTTCCATAATTAACTAATTAGTGCATTAACAGTTTCCAATTTAATCAACTAAATAACCATCATTAGATGTGAATTAACATTATCCAAATTCTAACCCACAATTAAGTAGTGCTTAACTGAAAACATTAAAGCAAAGGAAACATTTTTAAGGAAGACATTAGAACTTTAAAGAAATTATGGAAAGCAAATAACTTTACTTACTATGAAAAAGAATATCTTCCCATATATGATTTGAAGATTAGAACATCAAATTGCAAGAAAGATTTAAACTTTAAACAAAATGAACCTTAATCTAGCCTACTACTCCTAACTAAAACTAACCAATCTACATTGCTATTTTAATTCTCTACTAACTACTCCTAGTCTAATCTAATATGTAGAAAAGAGATAATAAGGAACTATACATAATAGTACGGTTTGAGAAAAAATACAATAGTATTCGTGCTTATAATTGCATCTAGATCCCTGTCTCTTATACACATCTAGATGTGTATAAGAGACAGCCCAGAATTTTTCTTGAGAAATTCATGGTTGAATTCTCAAGCCTGTTGCAAGTATGTTATGCCACACACGAGGATTTATGGTATTCCAAACCTACATATAATGTTTTTTCATAAAAACTTCATTGACCACCATTTCTAGTAGTGGAAGCCATTTGTATAAGAGCCAAATGCAAGTCTAAGGTAACTTAATATTTCTTCCAAGGTTCAAGTTCATATTTGGGACGACCCTGTTCTCTTTCGGAATTTAGTTTATGATATTTACTCAATCTTTTAGTCAATAAAAAAATGCAAAGGGCAGACTCCAAAGTTCTCTTTTTGGGAATTTAGTTTATGATATTTACTCAATCTTTTAGTCAATACAAGTTTTGATATTTAATTTTATATTTTATTTTACGAAACCCATTGTAAGAGTTCCTTAGAATGATTTAGTAGCTACAATTGATATTAAGCGTCAAACAATTACATAATTTTTTAGTATTAAATTGACAGTGAGTTGAAGATAGCAGTTGATATTAAGTGTCAACACTCAGCTAATTTCTAAGTACACCAACTAGAAGATGACATTGGAACAACTTATTGATAATTGTAGAGAATTAGGGTTAATTTAACCTTTATTTGTTCAATGTCTTAGCTAGTTTCTTGATTTTTTAAGTTAGGAAGGTTTCATGTCATGTTTAGTATGTTAATGTGTATGTTCAAGTTTTTTTGTGAGTAGCATTAATTTTAATTATTTGTAGTACAATTTATGTCTTTCTTAGGATTTCGAGGAAGATAGGGTAATAAAAAAAGGTTTTCGCACAAAAAAAAAATGCTTGAGGTACGGCTTGAATCTTCTAGGGACAAATGGGTTGTGGCCTATCTTATAGGAAAAAACAAACGGGTCAAAACCCCTTTTCCAAGAAAAAAAAAAAAAAAACTTTCTATTGTCATAATCTTAGCTCCTTTAAATAACAAAATGAAGAAGACATAGGGATTATTCTTTTTTCTCTTCTCCTCGCCTATTGCAAAGAAACTTTTAGTGTGCATTTGGGAGTTGCACTGCCAGATAGAAAAGAAAGGATGTAGAAAGAAATGATGAGAAGTCCTCCATTTGGGAGTTTTTGAAGGGATAGAAAGGAAGAGAAGGGGGAAGATTTGGATGGAAAAACTTCCCCAGAAGTACATAAGAGAACTTTCTCTCCAAATTGGGCTGATTTAGAGAGAAGTTAGAAAGCCTAACAATTTTTTTTAAATGGCCATCTTGCCCTTGATATGTTGGAGGAAAAAATTCATGACCTTTATATCCAAAATTATTCCAATCCTTTCCAAAACTCCCAAACAAAATTAGGATGTCTTCTCTTGTCTTCCCTTCTAGATCTCTGTAACTTTAGTTTTCTCTTATACACTTTTCTTTCCTATACTCTCAAACCTAATCAACTTTAGAGAATTCCAAAATAGATCTAGATTGTTAAGTTTAAATTTATTCTTTTTTTTTTTTAGTTTGGATTGTGAACCTTCTCATTTTCTAGTAAGTATAGTTTTTTTCTTCTTTCATTTACATTATCATGTTAATTTTAATTTTTTTTTTCGCATTTTTAACTTTATTTTGGTTGCATCTCTTTAATTATGAGTCAAACCCTAATGGGTTAGTCTTAGGGCTTGTTTTACTCTAATTTCAATGAGCTTGTAATTAATCAATGTTAAATGCTTGTGTAGAATTATTTGTTGGGAAAATTGAGGAATTGGAAAAATTGAGAATTTGATCACTTTTCATATCGAATTAGGTTCAATAATAGGAGATTGAGAGAGAATCTTAATTATAGACTAGATAATAATTGCTTTTGGTTCGGGTTAGGTAAGCAATAGAGACAGGAAATTTGGGATGTGTGGCCATTTCTAGAGTTTCATGGTCTTTGATTTGAGCCAATTGTTTGATGAAGGTATGCCAAGAGATTAGGTCGTCCATTGGGTATCTGATAAAATTATTTCACCAAATCGAACTATACTTGGGGAATAGGACTTTCAACAAGTTGACCTACTCTAGTATTTAATGAGATAAGAACCTAGCTAGTGAATTAGGTGAGCCCTAATATCTTAAATCAACTTATTTATTTTTTGTGCATATTTTATAATTAGTTGTCTTCAATTATAGGTTTAATTAATTTCTATTTAACTAGATTAGTTTAATTTAGGGATGTTCATGGGATGTGTATAAGAGACAGCACAAGAATCAAATGACCTGTCTCTTAGTACACATTTAGATGTGATTTGTAAAGTATCTCCTTAATATAATTGGGTGCAATATTACTCGCAACATATCACATCTAGATTAAGTCTTTTATACACATAGATCCATTGCAAGAGAAATTGGCTTTAAAAAAATAACTAATGACTTGAAATAAATGGGAAAAAACAAAACAATTCTAGCATTTAAAAAATCAAGGCATCACAAATTTCTAGTATATCCACTTGTAGACCAAATGCATCCACTATAAAAAATAAAAACTTAACCTTGAATTCACTAGTCCACCAGAAAATGAAAAGGCGTGAAAAAATGTTGAAAAAATTGCCTAACTAGAAGCAAATATGCTATCAAGTGAAAAAGGACAAGTAATTAACAAGAGGTACAAAAAAAAGTCACCAAAAAGCAAATGAAGACATTCAACCTTATCTCAACTACTTTGAGCACCAATTGTTCAATGAAATTATAGAAAACTAAAAGAAAACAAATCAAATTAAAATGTGTACTTCTAGCTTGTCAAAGAGAAACCCACAAAATATATCCAACTAAACAACCATAAAAAACTAAAAATGTGCGAAAAATTCAAAAAAAATGGGGGGATTTTCAATTTGGAACTACAACCCAACTAGGAGATCAATTATTAGGACAAAGTGCACAACTCTTTATGGATGCAATGAAGATGAAGATGAAGACAAGTGATTTCCTCCCTTTTGATTTCTTTCCAGGATGAGTGACATAGTAGAAGGTATCGAGTGGTGGAATGCCATGGGAGAAAAATTCATTCTATATTTACGAATGCCAAGTATTTGATGAATTGCCTCAAAACACAAGGCATTAGGGTATGAATTCAGTTCTTGGATATTCAATTATGTTATGTGATTCTTCCTTATCCATTTTTTGTTATCAAGAATGTTCTAGGAATTCAACTTGTATACAAACCTTAGTTTTTGCATGAACCTACTTGAATTCATTT